>BQKZ01006967.1:0-24801 GCA_036244855.1 Temnopleurus reevesii | reverse complement strand
AGTGAACAAGTTCGTTCACATTCAACCCCCTCACATCAGAGTTAACAAGTTTGTCCACATTCCATCCCTTCACATCAGAGTGAACAAGTTTCTCCACATGCCACCCCCTCACATCAGAGTTAACAAGTTCGCTCACATTCCACCCCTCACATCACAGTGAACAAGTTCGTTCACATTCAACCCCCTCACATCATAGTTAACAAGTTTGTCCACATTCCATCCCTTCACATCAGAGTGAACAAGTTTGTCCACATGCCACCCCCTCACATCAGAGTGAACAGGTTTGTTCATATTCCACCACTTCACATCACCACGTATAACTTTGTTCACATTCCACCCCTCGCAACAGAATGTCCAATTTTTTTCACTTTTACATGTAGATTCTCACATTTAGAGTATAAAATTGGTTCATTTTCCATATTGTATAAGCCATGTGAGAGAGGAATGTTTGCATGGTAACTGCAGTAAATTACTTTTATTTTTATTCATGACTGTCACCTGAATGGATAGCATTCATTATAATTGTATTTCATAAATCTATCAATAGCAGCTTAAAGAATTATACAATGAGTACGTCAAGATTATTTGCAAAAAAAAAATCCCCTTCTCGTTTACTTATGATTCCCTAATATATTTTTAATCAACAGTTCAAAGTGGAGGCTCTTGGCATTGGAGTTGGTGCATCATTCTTCCATCCATCAGATAAACTCTCCCCTTACTGCCTTTTGAGAGGTCCAATGCAGTTCAATGTTAGTCTACTTCCAGGAGAGACAACGCCAAAACAGATCCAGCTTCATCTACGCATCAAAGATAAATATGAGATGGTGTTAAAAGAGCCCCATGGTGAGAGATATCATCATCACCATGACATTCCGTACATCTGGAATTTAGGTACTGCTGAGGGCAGATGGATGTCAATGAATCATGTCAGGGAGGTTATAGAAGATGGCGGATATCACCATGGAGATCTTCATGGACACCACAGTGGAAGTGATGAACATCATGGTCTCCTAGGAGGTGACCATGGACACCACAGTGGAAGTGACGAACATCATGGTGTCCTAGGCGGTTACCATGGGCACCACAGTGGAAGTGATGAGCATCATGGTGTCCTAGGCGGTTACCATGGACACCACAGTGGAAGTGATGAACATCATGGTCTCCTAGGAGGTTACCATGGACACCACAGTGGAAGTGATGAACATCATGGTCTCCTTGACGACCATCACCATGGACACCACAGTGGAAGTGATGAACATCATGGTCTCCTAGGAGGTTACCATGGACACCACAGTGGAAGTGATGAACATCATGGTCTCCTTGACGACCATCACCATGGACACCACAGTGGAAGTGATGAACATCATGGTCTCCTAGGAGGTTACCATGGACACCACAGTGGAAGTGATGAACATCATGGTCTCCTTGACGACCATCACCATGGACACCACAGTGGAAGTGATGAACATCATGGTCTCCTTGACAACCATCACCATGGACACCACAGTGGAAGTGATGAACATCATGGTCTCCTTGACAACCATCACCATGGACACCACAGTGGAAGTGATGAACATCATGGTCTCCTTGACAACCATCACCATGGACACCACAGTGGAAGTGATGAACATCATGGTCTCCTTGACAACCATCACCATGGACACCACAGTGGAAGTGATGAACATCATGGTCTCCTTGACAACCATCACCATGGACACCACAGTGGAAGTGATGAACATCATGGTCTCCTTGACAACCATCACCATGGACACCACAGTGGAAGTGATGAGTATCATGGTCACCATAGTGACAGTCATGAGCACCACCATCTTCCTATCTACAATATCACCAAAATAGCAGACCATGAACACAATCACACAGACTACCATCATGTGGACGAGAATGGCAAACCTATCACCTACCAGCACAGCCATCCTGTTTACAAGATAAATCCCTTACCTTTGAAAGACAGAGCAGACCTCCATCATGACTACCATCATGGGAGCCATGAGCACCACAGTGATTATCACTCAGATCACCTCCATGACGGACACCACAGTGGCAGCCACGAGCATCATCACAACCACTACAACATCAGCATTGTTGAGGAGACGCACAACCACACCTACCATGAGCATGTCGATGGCACCATTAAATTCAAGACTCACGAGCATACTCACCCTGTTTACAAGATCAATCCAATCCCTCTTGCTGAAGGCGAAAGTGATACCTACCACAGCCACCACAGCCATCACAGCGGTAGCCATGAGCATCACCATGACCATTACAATGTTACAAGAGTGGAGGAGACACACAATCACACGTACCATACACATGTCAATGGTGAGATCCAAATGAAGACCTACGAACACACTCACCCCGTGTACAAGATTGATCCTGTTCCTCTTGCGGAAGGTGACAGGGATGTACATCACGGTCACCACAGCGGAAGCCATGAACATTACCATAGCCATCTCCCATTGAAAAGCTTATCTTCAAATGATAAAGCTGCTGTCAAAGAAGCAGTCATGAACAGGGCCACCGAGTTACACTTGTCTAGGATAGAGCAGATCAAGCGCTACTTTAACACATGGTTTGGTGTCAGCGATACAGAACCAACTGACTATGCCGCATCCACAACCCCAGCGGCTACAGAGGAACCAACCCTAGAGACTACGACCCAGGATAAAGCTTGGCTGCAGGGAGTCATGGATGTCATCAATCACAGGTTTGGACTGCACCCCTACCTTACAAGAGACAGCCATCATTACCATCATGAAGTGGTCAACCATACTCATGATCATCACCATGATCACCACTCCAACCATCATCATGATGAACATGAACATCTTACGCTGACTGAAGCTTTCGATAGAGCCTTTGGTAACTTAGATGCCAGCAAGTACACCAAGGTCATCACAAGGAACTTCTTCTTGAACGTAAGTGCTCTCATTTTGAACAACTTTTTTTACATTTTCTTGGATGACGTTTATCTCAATTCATCTCTCAAGTCTTAAATCCTGCAATGACAAGATATCTTTCAACGTAATGGGTAGGATATCAGGAAGAAATATCTGTACATAAAAGAGCCGTGTACTAAAGTTAAAGTGTATTATTTCATCTCGTCTATGTATGTCTT
This sequence comes from Temnopleurus reevesii, assembly GCA_036244855.1. Lineage (NCBI taxonomy): Eukaryota > Metazoa > Echinodermata > Echinoidea > Temnopleuroida > Temnopleuridae > Temnopleurus > Temnopleurus reevesii. Next base: position 21,662 of record BQKZ01006967.1, on the reverse strand, counting down.
TACTTTCTATTTTACTTTTTAATAAGGTCCTAAAACTCTCCCAAAACTTTAAGACATCTCTATGGCTATGTTATCTTTGATTTGTCAAAGTTCCTAAGCATTTTATAATGAGGTCCTTGGGACCATGAAAATTACCTTGTTATACCAGGTTCTTCACTATATCAGGGTATACGAACAAAGATCTATAAAGAGCTGGGACCAATAAAATCACCTTGTTATAACAGGCATCTCGCTTTATCTGACCTCTTTATAACGAGCTCCTACTGTATTTGTAAGATGGTGACACTATTTGATTCTAATATATATTGTTGTTTTTCTCTGTGATCCCCCTCCTTTTCTAGATCACAGCTAAAGGTCAGAACTCAAGTGATGACCGTACAGTGATGGTCAAGGTTAATGCTGACTTTGAGGGTGGCAACCACAAGTCTCTCAACATGCAAGTGTTCCCTGCCGTTCAGCTACCTTCTGAGTTACAAACCCCTGAGGAACCAGACCACTCTCACTATCATGACCACCACCATCACTATCATGATCACGACCAAGATCAGGTAATTTTCTTTTTCAATAATCAATGTTATTTTTTCTGCTTTCTTTTGATTTCAATGTATGTTTATGTCAAAGTATATGTTGAAAGGGAAAATAATTTATGAGCATTACTGAGCAGTTCCATATGGATAGTTAAAATATACAGATTGAATAATATTCTCAAATTACATCCAAAATTGATTATATCTGGCAGTTTTAATGCTTATGCTTATTGTTCATTGTAATGTATTTAATATGTGATGTACAGTCCCATGAGCGTCATTGCTGACGGACCTATAGGCTTCAAAAAGAAACCCCCATTATTATTATTATTATTATTATAGCTACTTTGACTATTTCAGTTTCTGATTTAGCCATTTCCTCGAGTTTCAGAGTTAGTGATTATTAATTCTTAGATGTCAAACAGCTGGTATGCTCTCCTACACTCCTGCTATACCTATTTTCAACGTCTCCCAAAGAATGATCCTGGGTATTTTGAACTATATTACTGAAAAGTATTAACTAAATGAGTGAGCTAGAATAGGTCCAGCCATATTTGAATAAGGCCAGTTTCCTGGATAATTTTTTGGACACTTTGTTGATGTATGCTGTAAGCACTATATATCCTTCAAAATTGCTGTGTAAAATTTCCTGATGTTTCTGGTGTTATTTATATGGAGTTTGATTATTCAAAGGATCCAATGGAAAGAAAATGTGAGTAGTAACTGTTAATGGTTAAAACAATAATTTTATTTTATTTTTTCTTTTTTTTAGGTGTTCTGCATGCAGTTTGTAGCTGATCTTCCATCTAGGTCTGAGACAACATCCCAAACTGCACCTCTGGAGGACCACTATCACCATCATGACTCTCACGGTCATGATTATCATGGCGTCAGGAGTAGGATCGATGACAATGCCACTTATCCAGATGCTCTTCATCACCACCACCACAGCCATAGTGATGAGCACCATTACGATCATCTCCATCCAGCGGAACCTCTCGCTGCCGGGATGCATCACCACCACAGCCATAGTGATGAACATCACTACGATCATCTCCATCCAGCTCAGCCTCTTGTTGCCGGGGACCATCTTCATCATCATAGCCATAGCGATGAACATCACTACGATCATCTTCATCCCGATCAGCCTCTTGTTGCTGGGGACCACCACCACCATAGCCACAGCGAGAAGCACCACTATGATCATCTCCATCCCGCTCAGCCTCTTGTTGCCGGGGACCATCATCATCACAGCCATAGCGATGAGCATCATTACGATCATCTCCATCCAGCGGAACCTCTCGCTGCCGGGATGCATCACCACCACAGCCATAGTGATGAACATCACTACGATCATCTCCATCCAGCTCAGCCTCTTGTTGCCGGGGACCATCTTCATCATCATAGCCATAGCGATGAACATCACTACGATCATCTTCATCCCGATCAGCCTCTTGTTGCTGGGGACCACCACCACCATAGCCACAGCGAGAAGCACCACTATGATCATCTCCATCCCGCTCAGCCTCTTGTTGCCGGGGACCATCATCATCACAGCCATAGCGATGAGCATCATTACGATCATCTCCATCCAGCGGAACCTCTCGCTGCCGGGATGCATCACCACCACAGCCATAGTGATGAACATCACTACGATCATCTCCATCCAGCTCAGCCTCTTGTTGCCGGGGACCATCTTCATCATCATAGCCATAGCGATGAACATCACTACGATCATCTTCATCCCGATCAGCCTCTTGTTGCTGGGGACCACCACCACCATAGCCACAGCGAGAAGCACCACTATGATCATCTCCATCCCGCTCAGCCTCTTGTTGCCGGGGACCATCATCATCACAGCCATAGCGATGAGCATCATTACGATCATCTCCATCCAGCGGAACCTCTCGCTGCCGGGATGCATCACCACCACAGCCATAGTGATGAACATCACTACGATCATCTCCATCCAGCTCAGCCTCTTGTTGCCGGNCATTACGATCACCTCCATCCATCCTCAAACTCTTCTCATCCAGCAATCTCACTCATGGAAGGAGACCACCATCATCACAGTCATAGCGATGAGCATCACTACCATCATCTCCACCCATCATCCAATGGATCCTCAGACCATCCTCTACCGCTCCACAACCACACTCATGGGCCGGCCATTGAGACTGGACCTCAGGCTGCATTCTCTCTCACCTTTGGTTGGGGAAGGAGCTGCTCAGCTGACAAGCAAGTGCAGTTCAAGGTGAGAATGTCCTTTATCTTAAATCATTTTTAGCATACCTAGTTTTATGACACAGTAGAATTCAAGTGAAATAAGATAAGACTAGCATTGATTGATTCAGATATGGTAAAACAAAATCTTTTTGTACTTTTTAAGGTAAATGTTGTGCCAATTGTTGGAACTTATAATTGTAATGATATTCAACTTGATATAGATTTCTGACTTTGGCAATTTTCTTAGAGTGCAAATTGTCATAAATGAAGGGGACTTGAACTTTATTAATTGTATAATTTTCAAGCATTTTTAACATACCTTGTTTTATTACTGAGTAAGATTCAAAAGATATAGGCTTATACTGACATTTATTGATTCAGACAAGGTTGCAACTACATTTGTGGGACTTGGATGAATAGTACATCAGGGAGCTTTTATTATCGTTGAAGTGAAAAAATAGATACTCTTTAACATCAAATTGCGTTCTGTATCGATAGGGCCTGATTGAGGGGAGTTGCAATCAGAGAAGAGAGCTAAGGCTAAGATTCAATGTAAGCATGATAAGGCAGAAGGCAATAGATTTACTCCTGTGTGTAAGACCATCATGACTGTTTAGGACGTTACTAATGATTTTTTTTCCAATCTTCGTAGGCCCTGATTGAGAGGAGTAGCAATCAGAGAAGAGAGCTACGACCAGACTCGCCAAACATGGTTCAATGCAAGCAAGATAATGCAGAAGGCAATAGATTCTCTCCTGCGTGCAAGACTATCATGTCTGAGAGAGAGCAGCTTAGAGCAATGCATCTAGCATTCAGTCAACAACATGTGAGTGTACTTGTTTATTCATTCTTTTTTTAAGAGTGCTAAAATTGTCAGTGCAATATATCTCGGAGATTATTAATAAAGGCACAGTCCTGATAGGCGCTTTAGACATGCTGGAAACCCTAAACATAAGTCACGTTGGAAAGACAAAAAGAGTAATGAAAATGAATTATTATATAAACATTCTTAACTTAGAATAATATAAAAGTTGTTATCAAAGAAACTGGATTTTTCTTTAGTCTCATCTTAGTTTCTGCAGTGTATAGGTGCAATCTACTAGACTAATCTGTTTTTCCCACACCAATATTTTGTTTTGCAGCTACCTTATTCAGTCCAGACTGGTATATCAAGCACCATTGAAAACATCAAACACACTCTCTGGAACAAGGCTGAGACAGAGACATTTAATGGAGCAGATCTTCATGGACAGGTATACATTCTAATACTTTAAACAATATTGATAATAATGGTGGCCATTTATATATTTGTAGACCGATTGGCTTTAATTTGGGGGTTTTCGTATACGCCCGATAGAACACTTTCGACCGCGGTGTATTGGACTTGCAGTCTAAGTGAGCCACGCTCTATTGGACCAGTGGTGTAACAAACCCGCAATCTATCGGGATTACGCTTTTTGTGTTGCATCCAACTAATAAAGATAATATTTAAAAGTTGCAATTGATCGCAAGTTGCAGTTAATCAGAAAGTGCCAATCAAAATCATTGTTTCATGCGTGCCTTGTTAGAAGCGCATATGTGCTAAGACCATATAGTCAGAGACACAGGTGACAGATACATCAATATAACACACAGACTTTGATGTGTTGGCATAGTAATGGGTTCACATCTACTGTAGATATTGGAAGTGGCATATAGCACTCTTTGTGTGCTGAGCTGCAAATCAGTGATCACTAAATCAGTGAATTCGATAATTATCACCACTTCCAGGATAATCAATGTAATATAAGTCTGAACAAAAGGCATTTCAATTGAGTCATTCTGCCAACTACATGTCAGGGCATATGTGCACAAATGCATACTTTGCGTTTGATGAGTTAAGGTTAAGACTTTTGATCGCAGGGGTAAATCCTGTTAAAAGTTCTCTTATTCTAAGTTACAACATCATTCCGATGCTACTCATTCTTTTGGCATATGTGAGGGATGTCCCCGCCCTTATGTTGTGTATTTGCTTTGACGTTGGATGTCCTAACAAATAATAACTTGAATGATATACAAGACATAGCTATCAAATTAATCAAAACAATTATTATCAAATTTCTCCTTCCTTAGGTACTGATGTCAGCCATCCTAGATGACACTTTGGACAAGGTCAACCTAACAATGTCTGAGCCTCACGACCTTGTACGATTCAACAATGTTAACCTTCCCTTCAAGGCTACCCCTTATGCCATGATCAAATCATATTTTGAGGCTTTCATGACCACTGCAATGAAACAACCATATTACCGTAAGATTTTTTGGTTTTCTCTGTGATTATTTGACTATTTTCTAGGATTCCTTCCAGATAAGTTTTCCTAAAATACATTTAGTATTGTTTTCAGAAGTTTGGTGTAAAATTAAAGTTGATAAGGAAGCATATTATTGCAAAGTAAATCCTTTGAATATATGGTAGATATTTAATATTATTCTTTTAACCTTTTAGAAGAAGAATAATGTAATGAAGAGCACATGTAAAATATTAATCAAAGCATATTGGTATATCTTTATTTGTAGGTGCCAATAAGACTGTACTTAAATGTTACCCTTGGTTCTGTTATTGTGTTACATGAATGTGAAGGTTTTGTATTACATTTTGTTGTAAATCCTGACCAGCAATCAATTCATTTCTTCTTTTAGCTCGATTTATTTAGTGTGCATTCACTCCATTTTACAACGTTGCAAATAAATGAGCTGTTCCATTTCAGAGACACAAAATGAAATTGAATTTATCAAAATATAATGCTCCAATCATTAAAGATTTGCCATGATAGTCAATTTAAGTATGTTATTTCCGGTTTAGAATTTGATTTTATATGATGCCCATCCTATGATTATGTTTCTATTCATCATTTTCTTCTTTTTCAGCTAAATGTATGATTTCTGACAGCGAGGTCACGACATTCGACAATGTAACATATCCATACACAATGTCTGAGTGTGAACATGTGATTGCTAAAGACTGCTCCAAACAGAGAAGATTTACTGTGCTGGCAAGGGCACTGGGAGAAAAGAAGGTATGCTATTGGAATCATCCACAGCAATTGGGAAATAAACTTAGTATTAAACTTGTCAAAGCCATACTAGGAATAATCAAATTCGTCTTTATTTCCATTTTTCTGCATATGTACCAATGCTGTTTATATTAAGATTTATTTTCTTCTATTAGTTTTTGAGCATTCCACAAAACTTTTATTTTTGGTCAAGTAAGAGTTCCATTGCCTAAAACCTTTTGCTAAAAAAACTCAAGCAAAAAGTTGAATTTCTGGCAAAATGCATTTGTGCTGACCACTTTACGCAGGAAAAATGATGGCAAAATTTTGCCAGAATTTTGTTTCCATATTTTTATTAGGCAAAAAGTTGTGTGCAATGGGGTGAAGGAAGGCGTCCACAATGATCAATATAAATAAAATCCATTTAGAGGTACGCTTTGTAAAATGAAGTAAAAAGCAATGATGTGCATATACATGCATCATACCATACAAAATATATTTGCCACTGTATGAAAAAGTGTATGTTGATAATGAATGTGATTGTTGGCATTATATACTTAACTTAATAAGTTATATGTATGCTCCATCATTTAATCCTACAAAATTGTTCCTTTTCAGGCAATCACCGTGTTTGCGGGGGACAACAAGGTGGAGATAGTACCTTACGAACAGACGTCGATGATGAGTATCATGATCAACGATGAGTTGGTAACGCTACCCAAGCGCTCTCAGGTATACATGTATGATGATGGTACCAATGTGACTGAGGAGGTGGATCAAGGGAGGAACCTCAGGGTTCCAGCACCGAGACCTCAGCTCGTTGATGTGGTAAGTTGAATTTGCTCTATTTGGGGGGGAAATCAGTAGAAACGGTATTAGATAGTATAGAAATATACAATGACTCTCGAGGTTCTGGTTAAAACTATTCGCACGAATGAACATCGGATAGTACCATACTCCCGAGGGCCTGAGGGAGAATGATACTATCTGATGCTCATGAGTGCGAATAGTTTTAGCCAGTACCGAGAATCAAGTCATTGTATATTACTTTTATATCCCTTCTAACAACAACAACAACATTAACAATAAAGTAGTCTATTGCAGCAGATTAAATAATCCTACCTTGTCTTAATGATAATTTGATAATCTGATAAATTGTTTTTCTAGTCTCTGGCTCGTCTTCACGTTGAGCACATCATGCGAACGAAGCCCGCCAGAAGTTTCCCGTGCCGTGTAGCTGGGAAGCAGTGTCTCTCTCGCGCGCGAGCAGATCTCTTTTAGCCGACTCTGACGTATTCGCACGAAAAAAGTACTATTCCATGGTACTATTCAATGGCAAACGGCTTTCTTAGCAAATCAATTCATTTTTCTCGCCTGTACACTGTCAATGCAACGATCTTAGTGTAAGGGATATAAAATGAATTAACTGCAAGTAGCAACAGTACTAATGAGAAACAAATGTTACAGGCTAATAATGGCAGGCCCTGACAATGATGCTGGGTTTTTTAATCCAAAACATAGTTATGGATAACAAGTGAGTAAGGACAGAAAAAGTCTCATATGAAAGGAAGGGAATAGAAACAACAATTTCACATGTATGTAGGAAGTAAATTTAAGAGATTTAGATATTCTTGCTGCAGGAAAGCATTTGAGAAAAGGGTTCCATGAAATTTAAACACCTGGTAAGCTTTTTTATTTTTCACATTAATTGAGAGAAAAAAATGAGGAATCGATTTTTCATTGATTCTCACCCATTCCCTTTGAATTTCACAGACCAGGAGATACTTAGAGTTTGAAGAAGAGAGAGCTGATGAAGAGGGCACCACCATGGAGGAAGACATCCCAGTAGAAAAGAACGCCCCTGTTGAGGTGACCTATGACACCGTGGGAGCAGAGGAGGAGCAGGTCATCAGGTCTGCACATGAGATCCTCACTGGTCATTCAGATGATCTTCATCGTCATGACAATGCTGGAAACTCAACGCATGATCACCATCATCATCATAGTTATCACAGCTATGATCGGGTATGTATCTTGAAATTCTTTTTTATAGAAATGCCCAATTCATACTTTGATGAGTTGAACAGTGGTATATTTGGAATCAATTTTGGGGTACAAAATAGACAACTTCTCTTTTGTCTGTAAATCATATTTTTCCAAGATCAACCCAAATTTTTATATCCTAAATATTCAACTTAGCCAGAACTCCATTCATATAAATAAAACGAAGTTCAGAAATAAGAGGTTTGTTCATTCCTGAAACAAAGCACCCCCCCCCAAAAAAAAAAAGAGCAAGCCTTTTTTTTTTAATTTGTTCAAAGCCATGTCCATTGATGAGTAAAAATCATTGTGCTCCAACAGGCCCAGACCTAATAAAGAGATTTTGTTTGATTTTGCAACTAACTTTGTTGTCATTTCAGGAATTTAACAGAGTTATCTGTTTTCCCTCTCATCTTGCTTTTTTGAAAATATTATATCTCTTTTAGAGATATTTAACCTTAGCTTATTTAATATGTCGATCTATCTCATCCATTCTGACCTTCCTCTCATCCAGATGCGCAGTGAGGACCTGTACTGGGGCGGTCTGACCCGATACGTAGAGCTAGCTCTGAATGATGAGGAACAAGACTTTGAAAGGTTCTACCAGCCTTTCCTCAACGGATCTACCGACGCTGCACCTCGACCCAAGGAGACCCTTCGTCTGATCAGGATGGAGAATAGCTATCTGGTCGTTGCTAAGCAACAGGGAATTGTTATTCTGTTTGATGGCACCAACGTCAGAGTGAAGGTATGGTACCGTAGCTTAAAAATTCAAATCAAAGGAGTATAACCATAAATTTTGTATTTCTTTTTATTTGAAAGGTCATGTTTAAGATATGAAACAGGGTGCATATCAAAAGTTTCATATTTCTTTCCAAAATGTAAGCGGATCATAAAGTGTGCAGCAGGCTACCGCAGAGCCAGTCGCATCAGAATTCTCAAGCAATACAAATCTTTGTATTTTATAATTAAGCAATATTTTATCACACATAAATACTGTCACATTAGTGCAGGTCAATTCTATAAATTATTCAGTTCCATGTAATTGTCACTGTGACAGTTTCCTACAATGGTCCTGTGCCGTATGTATTTATACTCACAACTGCATTTATACTAACAATAATTCTTTTCAATTATATATTCTGCGCTAACTCTTTATTTAATTTCCTTTAAATTGTAATAAAACAATCACTTAATTTCTCTCTAACTTGTATAATTTACTTCACATAATGATAATGGATATCTGTCTATATAAATTTATAGAATTGGATTTTCACATATGGAAAAAAAATTGAATTTTTTAATATCAATAAAGTTTAATGAGTAAATTTCCTAACTTCACATTTCCAGATTTCCCGTCGTTATGAGGGTCTCCAATGTGGATTGTGTGGTAACTTTGATGGAGATTCCAGTCCAGAAAGAGAGTTCATTGGACCATCTGGGAAGGCCTACTCTAATGGACCTCAGTTTGCTAGAGCTTACCAAGCGTCTACAGCAGAATGTGCAGGTGGTAAGTCAATCACCAAATGGTTTTAGATATTTATCATCTTTATTTTGTTGTAATTATTTAACAACGGAAAGATTTATCCTTTGTCTATTTCTTATCTGTCTTTTAATGATGGTGCATATAGCAATGTTTTCTCATTTTGCGAAAAGTGCTCTATATATGTTGGAATCTTATCACAATTATGCTCCATTTTATCATTGCCTTTTTGGATACAGACATTATCTTTACCAAAAAAAATATCATTGATTTATAATGTTCACTTAATGAATATCTATGATAGAGTAGAAATAGTAGTGTATTTGTAATACAAATATTTGTATTATATGTGATTGTATTATAAGCTCAACACCAATCATTAGCATCATGTTTTTAAACTACACTTTTTTCTGTTCCTTTTCTTATTCTTCCACATAGGTGATAAATGCGTTCCCATCCCCAAGTACATTGTGAAGCGTAAAGTTTCACTAGACGACGCAGAGTACAACTACAAATACACCTGTACCTCAAACCTGAAGGTGCCGCAGTGCCCCAAGTCAGGCTGTAAGACAACGGGGGTCGTGTCTGTACCCATCACCTACGCCTGCACTGGTAGACGCACTTGTAAGGGAAACGATGAGGGCTGCGACAGCACTGTGGTTAAGCAGACAGAGATCAAGGGATATGCTGACATGGATACTGGATGCTTTAGAAAGTTAGCATAGATTGGATTTAGTTATTCATGCCATGTGTATAATGGAAATCATCTCATTTTGGTCAGGGTGGAATGTAGGGTCTGTGAATGTTTGTTCCTTTTTAATGCAGGGATCATGGACTGTCATTCATCGTATTAGGCATACAGTACCTCACATTACAATGGTATATATCCTTATGCCTGTCAGTATTTCTTTTTTCATTGTGGCAGTGTTCAATAGACAAACACCAATATGCTTAAGAATACATATCCTTTTGAAATAACATTTCCTTCAGATATGCAGTACGTGTAATTTTTTTCCATTGAGGTAATGTACGTTGAATCCATCTTACATGTGTCATGTCAAAATACTTATTATAATTTTCATACACATCGTGGAATATCAGTGAGCTTTCACTAGCCGTTGCATTAGTTAGACCAGCCACCCATCTCTTGGTTTTGAATCAGTGTTCACCTTAAATTATCAGAGATTTTTGTAATCTCTTCCCTATCTGGTTCATGGTATTTTCAGTTTTCACTGTTGTGAAAGAAATAAAAGCTTGAAAAATAACTTCTAAGTTTATGAAACATTATTCTCCTTATCATGTTATCTTTTGCAGTTCATTATATTGATTAAAATGTAGGCCTATGTATTTTCCCCATATTTATCTACATTATGAGTGTGTTAAATTATTTCATGTATAAATTGATTTACTTGAATACAATTCATTTGATTCTAACTTCCATTATTAATCCACCCTATATCATGTAGTTAAGAAAGCTTACTTTAATATGTACCCTAAAATCACCAGACGGGTTGTCAGGTAATCCATGAAATATCATCGTCCATCTTTGTTATAACCTAAATGTATGTTTAAAAAGATACAGCATATCGTATTTTTACACTTGAAATTTCAAGTATTTTGATACCTAAGATCAAACTATGTTTTCAAATGACAGGTGGCCATTATAGACAGCTGCTGATGATTGCATATTTTACTCTCCATGCGTCCATATTTGTATCTTCAACATCATGTAGTTTACATCCATCCTACAAGTAGTTAAGATTTGGCCATTTTCATTTTCCCCTAAACACATATTACATAAGTAGAAGAAAAATTATTTGTATTGTTATGTGCACCTGCAAACTCCTTACGATTGGGTGGCGACTTGATGACGTTACTGAAGCATAAGCCAATTGTAAGCATTGCCACCACACACCGTATGATTAGACCCCACGACTGCGTTCTAATTGTTAGTTTTTTGCGATTGTTTTTTAGCTGAGCAGAAGTAAAATACATTAATATGCATTTTATCCTTACCATTGTGACGTCACAGTCGATATGCTTGTCTAATAATAATAATAATAATAGATGCAATTTATATAGGGCACGAATCCACTCTGCGGGGTGTTCAAGGCGCTTTTCATTATTGGAGGTGAGCTTACAACTCAGCTGCAAGAATTCAACATGTCAAATCCCTGCGATTGGCCTTCCGATTTTGCATCCAACTGTGTGCGACTGGCAATCTCACAAGAGTCATGACGTCATAACTCAGCTCACTCAGTCACAATCCAGTCGTAAGGTGGTTGAGGCGTAACTTGCGTGGTGGGATTAATCCACTAGGCAACCGTATCATCTTATAGATTCTTCTACTTTACAATTATGGATCAAGAAAGCTTGGCACAACAGAAAATACATGATAAAAAGTAAAATGCACTTTTTAACTTACATTCAGCATTACTTTTTTAGTTATAGCAGTTTGCACATAGCCAATCATTGGTCATTGAATTGGTAAAACAGCGCTATAATCATAATACTTTTTAATGCAACTTTTGCAGGGTTTCTATTTTTATTAAGGAGAGGGTGAAATTAGACTGTTGACAGTATGAGTATTTATAAGGATCAATTATTATCTGCCCAAAACTTCTTCCATTTATCTTATCTAAGATTCACATTTGAAGGATTGTTTATGATGCAAGATATATTTCATCACTCACTTTTCATCATGCCATCCCCATCTATACCATGTAATGGTTTGTTAAGCGTTTGATTTTCAAGATTGAAATCTGAATGAACGATTCATTTATTTGAAAATTAAAAAGGATGATAAGTATCTGCATTATGAAATGGGTAAATATCAGTTGAATCAATTTCTTGAAATGCAATTAATGGTATTATTTTTCAGCTACAATCATTTTGTCGAAATCTTAATCATTTCTGAATAAAATGTTTGAAAATTAATCCCAAATTTGCTAATTGTTGAATACTCTGTTGCTTTGAAAACTCCCTCAATTTTATCAACCCAGAACGAAAAAAAAATTAACAATCTTTTGCAGATGAAATTTGTATAAGAAATCTTAAAGGATTTTTTGATTAAAACAAAAAAAAATACAACTTAAAAGGGGAACCATACCCTTGAATCGTCATGTTCTCATTGAATGAAGACAAGTCAGATTGACAATTAAACTGTAAAACTTTGAGCATTCAAAGAGATCACAATAGTTCCAGGGGTTGGTTTTCCTTTAACTACCTGATATCAGTTCTGGGGCATACTGTATCACAGACAACTTTTCCAAAAATGCTAAGTATTATGACAACGATATGCAACAGCCAATCAACATTAAGTATTCAATAGGACTTGCAATTAATTACAAAGTTGTACGTTACAGTTTTGAATTTTATGCAATAGGACCCTGGTATTAATCTTGATGTGAGATTGATGAACTATTATTATTCAACATTTTTGTGGTGCCAACAACCTCGTCTATTACATATCTAACTGTAAAGTATCCTGCAGGGTCCCTGTAACATAAAGGTTTGCGATTAATTGCTAATCTGATAGCAATTGATATCAATCGCAAGTCTATGGCAAATCATGTACTATAGTTTGCAATTGATCGTAAAATCAAATAGCGATTAATCGCAAACCTTTATGCATGTTACGGAGCCCTGGTGGGGTTTTTTTCCAACACTAGAACAATTTCTAGATTTTTCCAGTTTTTTTAATCCAGGATTTAGTATCAAAGTATCTTTTCAATTACAAAGACCATGTTGGACAACATATGTTCTATTTACACATTTCTTTTAATATTTCAAAATTTCTAATAATAAGCAAATTACAAAAACAATATGAAACATATTCATCACAGGCAAAGTATTACTAGTAGATGATGATTATGGTTATCATCAAATTGTAATAATCTAGGAGGGGATGTAACATATGCACAAATGCCTTGGAAATTTTGCCAAAGAAAAGTGCTGATCCTCCTTAAAAGGCAAATATACTTTTAAACACTATTTTTTTTTCTTTTAATGAGTTTTTTTTTCTTTCAAGGTCCAAGAAGAAGAACTAGAAGTGGATTAGGATGAGGAGGAGGAGGAGGAAGATGACTTAGGGAAAAAGTGGAGGAGGAAGAAAAAGAGCAGGAATGGAGGAGGAGGTGGAGGAGGAATAGATAAAGACAATTTAACAAAATAGATACTTTTCCTTGAAACTACAGCCTTACAAGCTTGCACAGACGATGGTCTTTCTGGCTTTGAGGTGGAAGATATGCTGACAAATTTGAAAAAAAAAGGACACTTATGGGTCTCATGTTACATGTATGCATTAGGTAATGGCTATTTGAGCTGAGCCAAGACCCGACAGAAATAATCTATATGCCTGATCAAGAGTCTAATTGTTCTTTCTGCCTTTGCATGCATATTTCAAATATGTTGGTGTATGTCCCACTTCAAAGAAAAAAAAATGATTGGAAGTCAATGGGGGTGTTGTTCAAAAATTGCAATTGATCGCAAGTTGCAGTTGATCGGAACAAGCCAATCAAAATCATTGTTTCATGCGTGTCTTGTAAATGTGCATGTGTGAATGAAAATGCGCGTTACAATTTGCCAAGTTGCAGTTGATTTGCAGTTCATTTTAAACAACACTCCCATGTCTGCTAATTAAACCCGTGCTTGAACTTGAAAAATTGATATGAATTTCATTGGACACATTTTGATTAAGTATGTTTCTGCGAAACATATTTGGGAAAGAATAATAATTGTTTGAGCATTCAAATTAGAGTAAATTTTAGTATCTTATATCTGACTAAATAATCATGACTTCAAATGATAAATGTTAGACACTTCAATTTCATATTATTTACACATTCATGTTAAAAAAAAGACAACAACACATCTTTTAGAAGGCAAAATATATTCCGAAACCACCCACAAAGTTTATCTTAAATTGTGATTTCTATGATAAATAATGAAAGACCCACATCTTTTTGAAGAGTAGCATTCGTAGTGCAATTCAGCCATTTGCTCATGGCAAAGAATCATGAAATGAAATTAATGAAATGAAATTAAGTCTATGAGTGAAAATATGAAATGCTCATATCAAACTACAGTAAATGATTCAAGCTATACTTGAATTTCAGATTTATGATGGAAATAAGGACAGGGTATATTATAGATTTTCTGTAGGATTAGTTGTATGTAATCAAGCATAACATGCAAAGTCTTTTTACTTTCTAAGAAAATAAATGTACACACATATACAAAACAGACATGTTTGTAGACAAATTGTAAAAATCAAAATTTTCTTGTCCTGCACACTTTACTGATTTGACAGCTGAAAGATGCCAGCCAATTTTAGCAATATTATCATAAATAATGGATGTATCAATGGGAAAGGATGCCAGTTAAAAGTGATCAGGGACCTGATTTTGTACACGTCCAGAGTTCAGACTTTGCCTAAAAATTGGTATTTGGGCTTCCCTCAGAGTAGCAACAGAAAATGTCTTGTATGCAAGCACTCGATAGATTTATGTAATTGATATGGAAGTTATAAATACATGTACACTTTAACAATGTCACTAGTACTTTACATTTATGAAACCAAATGAATATGTTTCAACTTGTACATCATTCAAATCCATCCTATCATCAATCCCCCCATTGATCACATGAATCCTAAAATATAATTGTCTAATAGTCTTTAACATCTCCTTTAACAGAAATAAATAATGACTTACATCGTAATTGATGGACTTAAACTCAATTCATTCTAGGCATTTACTGTACTCCGATATTTGCATTGACGCACTAAAGGCTTGATGAGAAGATCATCATGATGATGGTGGTGATGATGATGGGAGTGGGGATGATGATGATGATGATGATGAAGATAATGATGATGATGGTGGTGATGGTGATGATGATGATGATGATGATGGTGATGTTAATGATGTTAATGATGGTGATGATGATTGATGGTGATGATTATTGTGATGAATGTGATGATGGTGATGGTGATAAAGGTGATGATGATGATGGTGGTGATATTGATGATGGTGATGGGGATTGTCATGATGATGATGGTGGTGATGGTGATTATGGTGATGATGATGACGAGACACCAGCATTTTCAATTGTTAATATAAGCTTGCTGGTTTTACTTCCTCGTTTTCATTTACTATTTGCTGTGAGTACAGTTTTAAAAGAAAATATTGGTGGTGAAATTCACAGATCTTTTGTTGTTACCAGAATACACAGTGGAACCTCTTTATAGCAAGATCCTTTGGAACAAAGAAATCAACTATTTTTACTGAAACCTTGTCATAAATCAGGGCTAAAATACAATAGAAAAGAATACATGGAGATGGAACCAGGGAATTTGCCTAACTTTTTTTTAGTTATACAAAAACTTTTAACATCAGTGCTCTTTATAACAAGGTTCCACTGTGTCTTTACTCGCCAGTCAACAGAGTTTAACCAACGTTTTCAAGAGTAATCAAAATAGATAAATGCAATGGAAAATAATAAAGGCCCACTCTCACTTTTATATTCATAGACAAAGTATGTCCCCGATTGTAGAATATGCAGGAGAGACAGTTGAGTGATGCCAACAGATCAAATTCAATGTCATTCAAGCGTCTTCCCTGCATATTCAATATTGAAAATAAACACATTATTTGAAATGCACCCCATCAATATACATCAGAATATTTTGAGGTGTAGAGGGGCATAGGAATTCATTGGAAGATTATCTATTTGGAATTCTGCACACATGGAGCATATTGATGCAGTATAATATTCGCTGGACATACAGGAAACTCTGCCTAGGTCAAATTTCTTCTTGGGACCACAGAAATCTTATCGACTTGGGAGAAAATTTACTTAGAAATGGTAAATAATACAGGTTTTGTATGACTTGTTCCCAGAAATCAAATCAATTTGGGCAATTATTCGATTTAGGGGGCGTTGTTAAAAGTATATATTATGCAATTTGCAACTTATTTGCAGTTGATTTATGATCAATTGCAACATTGTAGCAACATCTCCTTCAACAAATTCTTCTTAGGCAGTGCTGACTGTATGTTTTAAACACAGACTTTTACAATTAAGGGTGATAATTAATAAGAAATTCAAGGTTTCGCCTGCTGGATATCTGTATAGAGTACACCCAGTGCTGATTTGAAATGCTGCAGCTCTTCTTCGATGGCAGCAATCCTGTCTAAGGTAGCAAAGAACTCCTGTAGTTTGGGCTGCATATTCTTGCCACTTTCATCATACATTCTGTACATCCTCTCCTCAATCCCATTGCAAGATAGGGACACCTGGACGGAACAACATTATGTGACAGAGTGGAAGGTACCCAGGTAAAACATACAGTAGTTGAATACAGTAATTCTTGCAAACATCTACCTCTAAGGTCTTTTCATATCCTCCTCTCTTTATATTTCTTTTACCCCTCATAAGCAGAACTGTCCCTTGCTCGAAGCTATTTAGTCCCAGCATCAGGGAATAATTTTACCTTTCACATAAATTTGATTAGCAGTTATAGACATTGAGGAGTCTTTTGCAAATATTTACTATACAGTTCTATGTGAAAAAGTTACTACACAAAATATATTTTGTATAGCAGTCCTGCTAAAATGCATAGCAAATTGCGATGCAATACCAGGAAAACTATTCCCTGCGGCACATTTAGCTTTAGCAAGGTTGACTGTAATCACCTATTAAGTTGATGATTTTACAAGAATCTCTTTGATTTTCCTTATTATCCCCCATGAGCAGTATTTTTTTAATTAAAAGCTATTTGTCCATCAGTCCCGACAGATTCATATTCAGGAAGGTTGAATTTGCTTAGTAAAATACTTGGCATTTTTAGACTGTGACTTCTCTATCGATATATTGTTAACAATATTTCTGTGAATATTTCTTTAGTTATGCTTTAGAAATAGAAGACACTAGGATGCTTTAGAAATAGAAGACACTAGGATGCTATTTCATTGCTCCTGCTATCAAATTCTGATATTCTTGTTCTAAGCAATGAGGCAAATAAAGAGTAAATGGTATAAAACTAAAATGCAAAGTTTTTATTTTTAAAAGTAATGTATTACCTTATCCTGAAGCACTTTCCTAAAGTCCTCAAGTACATTAGTATCCCTCTTCCTCTTGTCATTAATCTTCTCTATCAGCTGCTGGGCTTGTTCATTCAATGCCTCTCTTGACAATAGAGGGCGCTGTCTCATTAAGGGGTCGCCACATTGTATTTGATCTTGGTCACTTGATCCTGGTACATGATGAAACGATTCACCTGATGCATCTGGTAGATCTTCTGGCATCCTGAAAAAGGGATGAATTGAAAATGGGAAAATTTAATCGAAGTTCACAAAATTGTTTACATGATGTTTTTTGTAGAAGTATAATAGTAATAATGATAATAATATAATGATCAATTCATGAGTTATCTTGGCCTACATCATTCTGAGGGTTTTATGTTTTAAGATAAAATAATGTTCACGATAGTTGAATGTTTCTCAAAATGTATTGGAAAGAATACTTCTGTAATCTTTTTTTCCAAGTGCTGCTGAGTGGGCAAAAATTTGTATCATGCCCTTTTTTTTTCAATCTGGCCACGATTAAATACTCTCTATTATATTCTCAATATAACCCAGTATTCATTCTCATTGTATTAATTCTCCCGAATTAAATTCACAACATATATTTTTCAAAATGTTGCCAGGGTAGTATTTCATCAAGTTAAATAAAAGTTTAAGAACAACTGCTAGCAGTTCTTGTGCTTTAAAATTTCATGAGAATTCAGCTCATGAACCGATAACGATTGTTCTCAAAGTCATTCTTCAAGTCATTTCTAACTTTAAAATCTCATGAGAATTCAGCACATGAGCCGGTAACGGTTGCTCTCGAAGTCATTCTTCAAGTAATTTCTAACTTGGTGAAAAACCTCTATGGGAACCTAAGAAGTCTTTCTGGGCATAGATGATCAGGGCTCAGGACACCTTAGTTGTGTTTCATAAAGCTGTTTTCAAATGAATGCACGACTGATGACCCTTTGCTGCACTCAATAACCCCTATGTTACTGACATTGCACCTGAGAAAGAAAGGGTCACCAGTCACGCATTCCTCTCACACAGCTTCATGAAACACAACCCTGGCCATGTGGGTATTTCCATGGGGTTGGGTCCACTTTTCATGCAAAGTCCATGTAAAGTAGTGATCCACTTTGTCACTTCACCATGAAGATCAATTCAGATCTTCTTAAGCTTCGATTTATTGATGAAAATTGCTCTTTTTTTTCTCAGTTATACACATTTGGATTTGAAATCTTTTCTGGATTTGAAGGTACAGGTATACAAAAATTTCACTACGTTACATGGACATCCCAGTGCTTTTGCATGTGCAAGAAATTGTCAGGTATCAAATTCCAATACGCTATGGTCTTTGAGGAATACTTCTGGGTGAGGTACTGTTATTGGGGTAATGTCATTATTGGACTGTATTTGCCTGGTTTGAAAAAGCCAGAGATTTAGGGTTTTTGGATGTCACAAAAATGGACCCAACCGCGTGGAAATACCCATATGTAGGAAGCAATTTACCTGTTAATTGCCAGAGGAGTTGCAGACACATCTAGCTTGATATTGTTGTGGTAATCTACACTGGTTGTATCCGATGAAGGAAAGTTGTGAATTTCTTCTTGGCCTTCCATTACCTACCTATAAAAAAACAAATGCACTATCATAATCTCATACTTCACATACACAAATCTTGTGTCTTGCTCTTCCCATTATAATCGAAACTTTCCTAAATCGGCCCATTCCAAAGGCAAAACTTCCAATTTTCATGCCTTAAGAATGTGTCTTGGTAGTCTTTTTTTTAGCTTTCTCACACTTATGTAGACTTACTTGTATTTTAAAAAAAAAATCATGCATTTGTATCTACATGTACATCATTGCCCTTGGATATATCCGGGGCATTACATGGTCCTTACGACAAACCAGGTCTGGATTGAAGCGAAAGTAAGATATAATTGAACTTATGTATGGGCAATGATTTTTGCAACCAATTTGACCAAGAAATCTTTGCAAAGTAGGTCGTGATGTAGACTGTGCAAGTTTACAGTTTTTATTAGGCCAAATTATTAATATTTTCAATAAATCTGAAAGCCAAAATGGCAAGAAACAAAATGACATTCAAAAGCAATGAAAATGAAAGTCTAATTACAGTTGCTTGTATGGTGCTTACAATATATCTGTTGTGTCATATCAATTTGTACATTGTATATTCCAAAAATTGATGAGATAGACTATTATAAATTTCTGGTATCACCATCATGACGAGGGACATTTGTTTGCTCAACCTAGAAATTTACTGAATGAATCATTGAATGGGCAAGAAATAATGAAAATATTGCCAAGATAAGCAGATTTGCTTCCGTTAGCCGAAAAACACTTGTCTTGTGACACTGATTTGGTAGATAGAAAAACCCATCGCTTTGGAGGAGTAAGATTTCTGACATTGACCTGTCTCCTCCATAGAACGATGGAAGTCGCCATATGCAGTGCAGTGCGTGACCAGCATTAAACACTGTGCCTATGCTAATAAGAATTTGTTGAAAAACTCCTCCAAACCGATGGATCCTTCTGACTACTGTCTGATCTAGTCAGTAGATGCTCCAATTTTTTAAAAAGGAATCATCAAAATTGTAAGTAAATAGTCATGTTGTACCATTCGATTCCTTTAAACTTTTCAGTAAAACTAGGGTCTGGATTTACTGTGTAACTGTAAATCTTTCGTCCTTGATGGAAGCAAATTTACAATATATCATGTGCAAACCAGTCTACGACTGAGATGCAATTGTTCAGTCAATCTCATTTTAATTTCTCAAGATCTCTGCAATTCTTTCATGAATTGATTGATGTTCTTTTCAAGAAATATTTGAAGCCTGGCTATACAACATCTAGTTTCATTTGATGCCCTACCCCCGAAAACAAAAGTGCTATGAAAAAAGAAATATTACAATCTAAAATATATAACTTTCATAAAAATACTCAAAAATTCTATTTTACGGTTTACGTTAACATTAAATTTGACCACACGTTCTGGCTGCTGCTGTTTCTAACATTCACACCAAGCGCGGACATGCAGTTGTACTTTAAACTCTGATTCTGCCCCCTTTAGAAGTATTAAATTTTTAAATATGGAACCAATCCTGCTGTCGACATGACCTCCATTCCAATAGCAACGCAGGGATTGCGCAGTGTCACTCCAGATCCAGCGATGAGAGAACGCGGCTGGTGCGGCGGGCCAGCCCGGGCTGAGTCCCTGATACGATAGTCTGTGCGGTGCGTTGATCTACCGTAGATGTGAAAATACCACTCAGTTTTGGACTTATTTCAGAGTTATTATCCAAAACCAACGCACGATACACCAAAAACCATTATACCTAGATTTGTTCCTTTCTTTATAAATTGACAAAATTGTCAAAACGTGTGAACAAACAAGAAATAACTTACAAATGACAGGCACTTAACTGGAAGAAGTCCGAAACGCAAAGATTGGTGTGGTCAAATTATGTAGCCTAGCCTGTTCTCAAGACTAAAGAAATTTGATTACCGTGCTGTAATCATAATGCACACGGTACGGTTATTCACATGGTGGAGAACCCGGAAAATTGATTTTATGCATTTTATTTCTAATTCATACAGATTTTAAAGTGAACACTTTTAAGCAGGATCATGACAAAATGTCTAGAAAAAAAATTTCGGTTCATAGGCGGATCCAGGGGGTGGCAATGGCGGCCGCAGCCCCCGTTATTTAATATACTTAGGCCTATCAATAATTTGCATGCAGCCTAGACGAACCCCACAGGCTTATGTTCTTATAAAACAAGTGAATACCAGCCAGGGGGCTCACCCCCCCCCCCCCCCCCCCCAAATGAAAAAATAAATAAAAAATAAAAAAAACTTGAAGT
Organism: Temnopleurus reevesii; assembly: GCA_036244855.1. NCBI lineage: Eukaryota > Metazoa > Echinodermata > Echinoidea > Temnopleuroida > Temnopleuridae > Temnopleurus > Temnopleurus reevesii. The sequence goes on along the minus strand of BQKZ01006967.1, from coordinate 395 downwards.
AGAGAAAATATACCAATGACAAAAAGTAACCAAAAGTGAGTAAAATTTTAGAAAGCTGGCCAGTAGTTGCATTTTGTTTTACGTATACAGATTGAGTAAAAAGAATTCCCATCATTTTTTTTTTAACTACAAATCGTTTAAAGTACGAAAGTGTAATGATGGATTTGATATACATGTAATTTGATAGAATAGTCATCCCTTTACCCCTTGCACACATGAAGGCATACACACATTCACAGAGATTGCAAACTGTATATCTCACTCTCTCGTACATGTAGCTGTGACTCTTTCCTACAGCAATTTCCTTTCTCATCCTCCACCTCCTCTCAATCTATCTTCTTTGCAATGAGGCAGAAGCCCCCCCCCCCCCCCCTCCCATCCCTTATTAATCAATT
>BQKZ01006965.1:11251-28240 GCA_036244855.1 Temnopleurus reevesii | reverse complement strand
GAGAATCGCTCCAACCAAGAATCTGGACAGGGGCACCCTTCAAACCAACATCTTCTGCATTACCAGCACCAACAGTACCCATCAGCACACCATGCGATACAGACAGGATACCCCGGTCTTAGGTTAGTGTATTTTACACCAACGCACCGTGCGCAGAAAGGAAAAAGGATTTGGACAAAGTAAACATCTTCATTCAAGCATTCACAATACCTAGATCTTTTTACAAAAGAAAGTACCCTCTCTATTCATTGTGCGATGCCTGCATCATAGCGGCTAACTATTACTAATTTTTAGTAACATTTGGGTCTCAGATTTGTCAAATTATGTCATAAACCCAAGATAGGGGTACTAATTTTTGGAACAGTAGCTCATGCATTTCAATGTATTTTTATGTAAAGATTACTTCATTACAGCAGGATTATTACTAATTTGCAATGCCTCATGTTTGCAGCTATGCCTGTCATGGTATCATGCATGTTTGACATATTTTTGTACAATAAGAGATGAGGAATTTCCTTTTGTGTACAAATCTAGCTATTGTGAGTGCTTGAATAAAGTTATCTTCTTTATCCCAACTCTTTTGTCCCTTCTGCTAAAAAGTGACAGTACCCACCAGGAGCCAATTGCACGAAATAGTCTTAGCTATCCTCTTCATGCTAAGGCGTTTTAAGTTCTTGTACCACCACCCTCTTAACATAGTCGTATCGACGCTAATGTCTATCTTACAAGGGTGACACAAGAAGTCAAGACGTCTTATAGCAAGAAGAGGATAGCTAAGACCATTTCGAGAAATTGGCCCCAGCACACCATGCAATACAGGCAGGATACCCCGGTCTCAAGTTCATATCAACAGAGATGCCAAAAACCATTCAGGAAAGTGCATGAGGTCAAAATTAAAATATGAATAATACAACAGCTGAACAAAAGTGAGAGAAACATGACAAGAATAAACTCACTCTCGGCCATTCTCATCTGATGGAAGCATTGAAATTAATATGTTAAAGCCCAAATACAGTTTGGTAACAATTAAGAAATTAAAATTTTACGGGATATTTATCATGACATACGGTATGTATCTTACACACATTTGAGACCAAAGCTTAATTTTTACGAACTGATTCTGTTTGAAAATATGAATTTGACTGTTAAACCATATTTAGTGCCCTCTCTGGGTAATAACAATATTTTGTTTGTTATCGAGCATAAGCAAGGTTATTTATACAATTTGACAAAAGAATGATAAAAAGGTATATACATGAAAATGAAATTATGAAATTTTCATCCGACTCTTTGCACGAGAAGGTGTTCGAAGGTTCTTTATCACGAAAGAAAATATTGAATAAGTGTCGGGGTATATTTTGCACATTTTAGGTTAACTTTACCATAGCTCATTCATTTTTCACACAATCTTTTGTGCAATATATTCATTGTACTATATTTCATTTCATTTAGATTTGAAGACAAAATCTGGGGACAAAAATATTTGCTATTACCAAAACTTAAATTGGGCTTACACCTCATGAATATTCTGGAACGATTTGGATCTGGGCTCTGTGATATTACAGTGACCAGGAAGAACAAAGAAATCAATAAACGTTGACCAATCCCAATTCAGGCCTTCACAATAGCTCCTAGCAGAAAAAGGGAATGTATACAGATGCCTTCATCTGACTAAAAATGGCATGACCTGATTTTTTTTTTTTTTTTTTTTTTTTTTTTTACTTTTTGCTCAAATTAAAAAAAAAAAATCACAGTAAAATTATAGATGAATTATAGTACTATTATAGATAAATAAATAGATAAATAAATTGTGGATTGATTTGAAACCTGAAGAGTCATTTTCAAATGTTTTAGTGCTTTTTTTTGTACTCTTATTGAAAGTCTAATTTTCTACAATAATTCTGTTTCAAAAGTAGAACAAAAAAAATCTTCTGACTGACCGATGCAGTTTTTTGAAAAAAAGTAATTCTTGGGTTTCCAAACATATTTTTCGTTGACCTTATTGTTTGATCAAAGTTGATACAGTCAAACCTCATTATAACGAGGTCCTTGGGACCTCTTATATTGAAACCTTGTTGAATCAGGGCCAAAATATAATAAAGTATAAAGAGATTGGACCAGGAAAACCACCTTCTTATAACAAGATCTAGTTATATCAGTGCTCTTTATAACGAGGTTCGACTGTATTGCATGGACCTTATATTGCATTTCTTATCTTTCATAGACTTGCTGCCCACTTGAACCCACTCCAGAGTGCAGGGATCTCTGCGGGTCTAGTCCACAGTCAAGAAGCAGGTCTGGTCCAGCCGCCGAGGGTTACGACTTCAGCTTCAGCCGGTAGCAGTAGCAGGGAGTCTAGTCAGGGCGGCCACGAATTTCAAAATGTGCTCACCAATGTTATCCAAGGTAAATTCAAACATTTGTGTAGCGACTGGCCAAGGAAAACAGAAAAAGTGGCCACTGTAGACAGGTGGCCTCTATTGGCAGGTTCTATAACACATATTTCCATCAGGAGGGAACCAATTAGGTGGCCACTATATACAAGTGATCGCTGTAGACAGGTGACCACCTAAGACAGGTGGCTGTGAAGATAGGTTTGACTTTAGGAAAGAGGTCTGTGGTAGTTCCAGCTATATAGCAGAGCTTGGCACTCACTTTTGATATCTACTAGCCCACAACACCAGTTGCTTAAGAATTTTTCAATTAGATATTGGTGCTTTTTAAAAAAAATATTCCATTAAAGCAGTCACTTTTTTGCAATGGGATCCCAGAACTGTGATACAATATTTGATTGAAAATTCTATAATTTGGGTGCACTGCTCATAGCTCCCATTGCAATACAATAGCAACTGGAACAGTAGCAACTGGAAATGCAATTGTATTACACGATCAACGCTGCCTAAGTTCAAATTCTCTGGCCCGTATTCTAATATCACGTTTAACTTAAACTGGAGTTTAAATCTGTGTTTTAAGCATGGGAAGCCAAAAGAGATTCGAATCTATAGCAGTAGGTGATTGATTTACCAGCACATTTGGCACTCATAGTATTTAAAACTGTCTTGGAATAAAAACTTCAATAGAGCATGGGAAAAGAGAGCAGTTAACATAAGAATTATACAATTCAAATAAAGTTTTGGAACTTTCGGCCACCCATACTTAAACCACAGATTTAGACTCGAGGTTAAGTTAAACCTGATATCAGAATATGGGCCTCTAGTCTAGGTTTAAGTTCAACTTAACCTCTTCACTGATGCATACATGCATTTTATCAAAGAAGTTAGGACCCCGTCATTCAATGGAAGCTAGCTTGACAAAGTCGCAACTAATAAACACAATATAGATGTACACATTTGGCTCAATGTCCTCTTCTTGAAACTGTTCTAATATGCTTTTCCAACATCCTCCAGATAAGCAAACTCATCCACACTTACATTTGTATGCAGGAAGCAGTTTGTCAGGCCCCTATCATCAGGAAACCACCCCATCACACAGTCAGCATGGGATGGCCCTCCAGGAGATGTCAGCTCTATCGTCCAGGCACCCCTCGCCTCCAATCCAACAGAGTCAGGGGTCAAGCAGTGGTGAAGCCTACCACATAGAGGATCTATCCCATACCACCCAGACATCCCAGATGATCGCTTCCACCGGTGGTGCCCAGAACACCAGCATCGGTGGCAACTCCAAGAGCACCCAGCGAGTCACCGCCACTGCCCGTACCCCAAAGAAACGAGCCACTCAAGCGCAAAGTCCGAAGCAGTCCAAAAATAAACAAGGCATCGGTCAAGCACCAATGACGCAGATAGTTACCTCTGGGGGATATCAGCATCCGCAAGAGTTGCAGCAATTGCAGCGCCCAAAGGAACGCATCACCTTCAGCAAGCACTGTCAGACAGAGCCACTTTTCCAGGAAGTCTACAAGGCTTCCATGCAGTTTTCCAAAGACGGGGGACTTCCCGAGGGACTCGAGTTTGCAAACGATGACAAAGAAAACAGGATTTCTAGAGTGCTGGCGACCAAAGATTTGGAGGTTGGAAGGGAATTTGGACCATTTACTGGAGAGTTTGTGAAGGAAGGCTTAGGCTGTTTCAATCCAAACACTTGGGAGGTGAGTAAGCAGAAATTGCATGATAAAAATTGCTTTAGCAACGCATATATTTGTAGATGTTGATTGCATTGAGCAAATTCACAGAAAACTGATTTCAATCAGTCTGCAATTAATTTTTGCAATACATATTTCGAAATGGAAAATGTATCAAATAATTTCAGGTTTATGACTTGTGAACGTTTCTCCTTAAAAATGGATTCATGTTGTTCTGCCACAATCTAATGTCAATTCAATGATTCCAAATCTGTGTTTGAGGTGATCTCCGTGATACAGACATTGCTTCGCCGAAGGCAGCAATTTGATTATTAGTTCTTAGACCAAGCTCGAATAGAAATTCAGACTTCTTCGTTAGGAACTTGTGATTTTCATATTGATGTTGTTGTCATTCCTTTTGATTTATTTCTTGTGTATCCACAAAGATTTGTGTCCTTGGCAGAACTTGGTATTACATTGATGGTTCGAAGGACCCTAACAATTGGATGCACCACTTCCAATACGCCAGGAACACGGAGCAACAGAACGTAGACGCCTACCAGGTCTATGGGGATATCTTCTTCCATCATCTTCTTCCATCTCACCAAACTAGTCAATGCCTTGCAAATATGAAAAAAACAAAACATTTCTTTCCTAAATACGGTGCATTCATTCATGATCTCTTTCTTTCTACATCTTTACAGATTTTTGTGTCCTTGGCAGAACTTGGTACTACATCGATGGTTCAAAGGACCTAAACAACTGGATGCACAAAGTGCAGTACGCTAGGAAGCCTGACGAACAGAACGTAGAAGCCTTCCAGGTCTATGGGAATATCTTCTTCCACCTCACCAGACCAGTTAAGACCTCCCAACTATGAAAAAAACTTTTTTTACAAACTCCTACATCTATTCATGATTTCTTTCTACTTCTTTACAGATTTGTGTCCTTGGCAGAACTTGGTACTACATCGATGGTTCAAAGGACCCTAACAATTGGATGCACCACGTCCAGTACGCTAGGAACACGGAAGAACAGAACATGGAGGCCTACCAGGTCTATGGGGATATCTTCTTCCGTGTAACAAAACCCATTAAGAACGGCACTGAATTAAGGGTATTCTACAGCCAGGATTATTGCAAGCATGTGGGTTTCAAGGCCGACTTGGATGATTTGCTCTATTTTGAAGGTGAGAAAGAGAAGTTTTGAATCTGAGGGTTCCATAAATTCAATGTTAGATAGCTCCCAGAAATTCATCAAATTGTAGCTTCCATCCTTTCTTATATGTTACAGCAAAAATTACCCATTAATACTCGCATTTACCAGGACATTGATGTAAAACAGCAGATTGTTGATCTTTTGTACCAGTATAAATATATTCTAATAAATAAATAAATAAATAAATGAATAAATAAATAAATAAATAAATAAATCAGTTGAATAATCATATAACTTGAACGTAGCACCAAATCATCTTTTCCTCAAATCTTGTTGTGTTTACCCTTCATGAATCAGATCTTCTCTAGGATGAATCCACTTCTTTGTTCCCAAGGGATTAGAATCTTGCTATTTATACGTATGTACTCTTTTCTAGATTACAATTAACATGGGTACAATATTTTTTCTTTTGCTTTATAGAGGCCCAGAGGTTTGAGTGCAGAGACTGTGACAACCGTTACACAAACCCAAAGATTCTTTTGAGACACATCAAATATGAGCATGATGGCGAGAATGACATCATTCCTTCCGCTGTAATTGAACCTGTAATGAAGAGAGACCCACCAAACCGGAGGCTAAATAATATGATGAAGATTAACTGTGCTGCTGCGAAGTTGGCCAGAGACAAAAGGCTTCATGTAGAGAAGAGGAGTGGTCGGGAAAGAACTAAACCGGATAAGTCAAAGAAGTTTCTGAAGGTAAAGCTTGTACCTCTTGGAAAGTCAGGTACTAAGGAAGCGGAAGTTACCTTCTCCTGCAAGATTTGTAGTAAGCCATTCCCTTCTGAGGGGCACCTGAAGGAACATGCTGCATTTCATAAAGAGATGAAAGACGTAAGGCCTCTATGTGATGTTTGTGGACTTGAGTGTAAAAACAAGAAGGCATTAAGGCAGCACAAGCTGTCACACAACCCTGAAGCGCTTCAGTGTGAGGAATGCAAGAAATACTTCACCAGGAAAGACCATCTGACTCACCATTTGAGACATATCCATAAGTTGTCCGTGGGTGAGACGTCGATAAGGGGACTGATCAAGGAGCACCTGCAGAGATATGTTGGACCAGGTGAAGAAGATAATGATCAGGAGTTTCATCCTGAACTTCCCAAGGACATGTTAGGGAAGCAGATTCTCATCAAATCAAAGAGGCCCAAGGTGTTTAAATGCCAGTTCTGCCCCAAGAAATTCATTCTTCACAACCTCGTGTGTCGGCATGAGCAAACCGTCCACATGAACAATGGGAAATTCAAGTGCGAGTTCTGCTCCAAGACCTACATGGAGGAGCATAAGTATATCCTGCACAAAAGGACACACACCAAAGAACGTCCCTTCAAATGCTCCGAATGTCCTCGGTCTTTCGCCTCCGAGAGCGCGCTATCTAACCACCAGTCCGAACACAGAGGTGAAAAACCTTTTCCGTGCGATGTTTGTGGAAAAGCATTTCGCACAAAAAAGTATGTGTACAAGCACAAGCGAAGACAGCATGTGACGCCCTCAAGACTCTTCAAGTGTAGCTTCTGTGACAAGACCTTCAAGGATCGTACTGGGCGAGAGCGACATGAGCGACGCCACAAAGGAATCCGACCTCACGTATGCTTGACTTGCGGGAAAGCCTTCGGAAGTAAGTACTCATTGCAGACACACTCACAGGTCCACACAGGGGAGAAGAACTTCTCGTGCCATGTCTGCGGCCAGAAATTTGCCTTGAATACAACCCTTGTGAGGCATCTATTGCGTCATGACAAGAAACTGGAACCTTCGGACCGATTAGTAACCTCACTTCCGGGAGGCGCCGGTGTTCAGGATAACTCTGCCGGACTCGCATGATTCTAGAATTTGCCAACTTAGCCATGAGAAAGACATTTCGACACTTACTTGAGCAGAAGTTACAAAGGATTGGACAGAGTAAACATCATAAATCAGCCTTATGAAAAGCTTTTTGATTACAAAAGAAAAAAGCTTCCTGATCATTCACCGAACATGTATGACACTTGTTTAGCATTCTGCTACAAAATGGGAGAGAATTAAATTCCATTTGTGTGCATCCAGCAGCTATTCTGAATACTTCAATGAAAGTTGTTTACTTTGTTGAAATCCTTTGTCCATTCTATTCAAAGTGACTATTATATGTGTTAAAACGAATGATGAATAGTGAAATAATGCTTTGCTCTTGCCATTTATGATTTTTTAAAGGGGACTCCCAACTACGAATGTGGTTCCAGTCAGTGCCCTCTGAAATTTACAAGTTACCAGTGGTACTATGTCTGAAATCAGTCTTATATAAAATATGGCCACACTCGGTATAACGAGGTGCTTGGGACCATCAGAATTACTTTGTTATAGCAGTAATCTCTTAATAGCAGAGTTAACAAACAATAAGTTATTAATTAAAAGCTGGGACCAGATTTGTTACCCTTTTTATATCAGATATTTCGTTATATCAGATCTCTTTATAACGACTTTCCACTGTATCAAGTATGTTTTACCCCTGTCATACACAATTCAAGATCCATGGGACCAGGAAAATCACCTTGTTATAATGAGAGCTTGTTATACAGTGGAAACTCGGTATAAAGATCTGATATAACAAAATATCTTACATAAAGAGGTAAAAATTCTGGTCCCAGCTCTTACAAACTTATTTTTTTAAAACTCTGCTATAAAGAGATTTTAATGGTCCCAAGCACCTCATTATACTAAGTTTCCACTGTATCAGTGCTCTTTATAACAAGGAGTGACTGTATAACAAGATAATTTTCATGGTCTGAAGGGCCTTGTTATGTTGAGGTTTCACTGTATTGCCTCTTCACTGGCATAAAGCTAATTCATATGCATTTGTTTCATTTTGATTATCAGTTCTTTTGTTCAACAGTCTTATAGCTGCTGGTTTGTGAAACCACTGACATACGAATTAATGGTATACAGTCAAACCTCGTTATGAAGAGCACTGATATATCGAGCTCTCGTCATAACAAGGTAATTTTTCTTGGTCCCATCTCTTTGTATTTTATTGTATTTTGGCCCTTATATAACAAGGTTTTAATATAAAGAGGTAATTTCTCTGGCCCCAGCGACCTCATAACGAGGTTGGACTGTATAATGGAAATTCGGCTGATATGGGCCCAGTAACATAAAGGTTCGTGATTAATCGCTAATTTGATTTTGCAATCAATTACAAACTTTAATGCTTTCAAATTAGCGATTAATCGCAAACATATGTCACAGGGCCCTGGCGTAACAATATTCCTGATTTAACCCTTTAGCAAGTGAATTGCCAGAAACTACTCCTCCTATAACTCACTGATCCACCCGGAACTGCCGGTCATCATTAACGGCCTTTTGTAACCATGGTAACCATTCTCCTGGGGCTATGAATAATCAACCATGATAACTTTCATCTTGGGCTATGAATGATAAATTTTGTATGCATGCAATTACAGTGGAACCTCGTTATAAAGAGGTCGGATATAGCGAGATACCGGTTATAACAAGGGGATTTTGTTGATCCCAGCTCTTTATAGTTCTATGTTTTTTACCCTGATATAGTGAAGAAACTGATATAACAAGGTAATTTTCATGGTCCCAAGGACCTCATTATAAAGAGGTTCCACTGTAATAGGCTTTCAATAAAACAATCCTAATACAGTAAGAGGACTTTAGCACATAATCTTCAGTTGCTAAAAGATGAAAGAGGGTATACTTTAGTAATCTGGGGCCAATTGCACGAAATTGTCTGAGCTATCCTCTTCTTGCTCAGACATCATGACTTTTTTGTGCCATCCGAGTCCATCTGCTTTACATAGACATAGCCACATTTTTGTCTGTGTTAAGAGGGTGGCATATGAAGTTATGACGTATAAGCAAGAAGAGGATAACTAAGACCATTTTTTGCAATCGGCCCCTGGTCCCCGCTCTTATTACAGTACATTTACTGCTATTGCCCCAGTCAAATAAAAGCCGAGAACAAGAATCAACAAAATTCAACACGACACTTGTTTTGGATGCAGTAAACTATGAACTTAACAAAGTATACTGTTCAATCTTGTTGCTTCAGCGCTTCTATGTGACTGGGGCTTATAACAAAGTACAGTCAATTTTAATTTGCCTCAAGTCAAAGTGGTTTTTTTTTTACCAATCATGTAAAACCTGCGTTGTTTATCTATTCTTAATCAAGTTCTCCTAAGTCAAGTAGCACCTTGTTATATACTGAATCAGAATTTTAGAATAATAGAATACAAAGAACTGATTGTTAGGAAAATAGATATTATATGTATATCATTTACATAAGGAATCTTAAATTCCGGAACTGCTCTACCAAATTTTCACTGTTAATTATCTTATTCTGAGTCTTGATAAATCAAAGAGGGTTTAAACCTTGTTTTTGTCTTATGAAGCTCGTAAATGATATTATCAGAAGCTTGTTTCTTTTCACAAGAATATTAAATCACACAAATTTTTATGTTTTCTGCGGCTTGCGGAGAGATACCTGTATAATCCAACTATTGGTTGAATAAATTAGCTCTTAATAGTATTTTTGCAATAATTATTGATTCATTCACTTTATAACTTAGTTCAAGTATTGGAGATACTACAGGTACAGTGGAACCTCATTATATAGAGGTCAGATATAGTGAGATACCTGTTATAACAAGGTGATTTTATTGGTCCCAGTTCTTTATAGTCCTTTGGGTTTTTACCCCTGATATATTGAGAAACCTGATATAACAAGGTAATTTTCATGATCCCAAGGACCTCGATATAAAGAGGTTTCACTGTATTTTAGAACATTACTGTACTGTCCAATCCAAAGGATTTTTATTCTATATTGTGAAGAACTTTTTCATTTCATGTAATTATTTTTGTGGTTCTATGTGTAAAGATGTTACAAATTGTCGTGAGACAATAAACTGTATGATTTCATTGTTCAATCTCCAGTAATAAAACACTTAAACAGGGAAATTTCCCTAATGTGTCAGTTGTGCCGTGATTTTTATGTGTTTACTTTTTACTTGTATCATTATGGAGCCAACCTATCCATATTTTTAGCCAATACCCTTAGCCATTTTTTTTAACTGGACACATAAAAAACGAATGATTTATATCTGTTTCTAGACTTTTTACTAACCCAAATTGGACCTGCTCAGTACTCTTAAACAATGGAGAGACCAAAGTAGGCCTATGTGAAAATTCAGGGAGTATAGGGAGAGGGGACATTTTTTTTGGGGGGGGGGGGGGNTCCAATTTTCAGACAGAAATCATCAAATTTGTAAGTAAGCAGACATACCATTCGATTTCTTGATATTTTATGGTCAAGCTACTGTAAATTTTGCATCTTAAATGGAAGCAATTTTATGGTAAATCTTGTTCAAAATGGGGCCTACGCATTAGTAAAGTATGACACAATTTGTTGACAATTCTCGCCATTTTCCAGCATGGAGCGATGCGATCGTTTCGTCAATCGAATTTTGATATCGCGATATCTCTGTGATTCTTTCGTGGATTAATTTTATTTTTGGAAATATTTGAAGCCTGAAATATCTAGTTTCATTTCGTGCCAAGATTTTAAAAAATAATTTTGTATTTTAGGAGATATATTGTGCTAAGTACCACGATCCAAAAATGCACTAGAAAAAGGATACAAATTAATGTGACCCCATCATACATAATTTATGTAGTCTACTCTCGACTCAAGAAGTCTCATCTAGACTAGGAGTAACTGTGTCTGTGTGGTGGAATAGTCTGCAATTAGGCGGTCTTGCTTCATCGTACTAGTTTAGGTCCCTCATATTCACTTTGCACAGTATCGCTTTAGTTTATTAAATGCTAGACAGAAAAATCTGACTCTCGGAGGGTTTTTTTAACGATTTCTGACTTTTGGTGGTGCCCCCTCCAGAGAGTCAGAAAAGACCCCAATTCAGCATGTAGTGCAGGTTGTTGAAGCAATAATACACAGCGTTAATGGGAGAAAGGGTGCTGCCGCGCACCCTCATGAAAATAAGCTAATTTACGTCTATATGATATAAAATTAACTATGAATACGATTGAAAAATATATAATTTTTCAGATTACCTTGAAGGTTTCCCCCAAAAACCTTGAAAATCTGTGTTTTCTGCGTGAAAATCAGAGGGTATCACAACAAATTCTCGATACTCGTTGACTTTTACACGTATGAACGTCAGCCAATCACAGTCGTCTTTCTATATATCGAATTAATATTCATAATGTTCAGGTAACCGAGCTCGATACCTCAACACGACGTCGACGAGAAAGCACATCGCTCTCGTGATTTGCATGCAATGAATATTCATAATCGATCGACTTTTTGAGGTCAAAGGTTAATCGTCAGCCAATCAGGGAAAGTCTTTTATTTTACTTCGATCGGACTTGTTTTTAGACGGCGAGAGCTGAGATTTCACGGATATTGCCCTAATATTTAATTTTAAGCATTCAAATGGAATAAAAGGTACGTTTTTACATCTTTATAACATTATCCCATGATTAAACATTTTGTTTCATCAAAAAAATGGAGGTTTACACCATTTTTCACGATTTTTATCGTGATTTTTGGCGGCGACCACCATTTGCCGAGGGTATTTTGGGCTTCATCACAGGCGTCTCTAGCGCCGTTAACGGTCTATTGAGGAAGGATGCATAGCCAGGCGATAGCCTCAGCGGAGCAAATCCTGATCGAAATAGACCCGTTTTATCGGTCTAATTCAATGCATGCAGTGTACAAAGACACGCATATCGTTTTAGCTATAAAACTTGTCTCATTTGAATCTCCAGGGGACCCACCAAGCGACGATCCATACATTTTTTCAAAAAAGTTTAAGAAAAGATTTTAACTGGAAATTTTAACTAAAAAGTGCCTGTGTCATGTCATAAGGTATGCTATTTATTTTCTACACAATTCTTCTAAGTTGTGTAAGGGACTCCTTAACATGAGATGTCCAAATGTTAAAAAAAAAAAAAAAAANAAAAAAAAAAACTCAAAGGGGGTGTTGTTTTAAAGTTGGCAGCCTTGATGCTAGGCTTGAATTGCCATCCAATGACCGGGTGTAATAATATGGGAAGTGCTTTGAACAGTCATATAGACATGATATGGCACTATATAAATCAGCAATATTATTATTTATTAATGGTATTAATTAATTCTCATTTATACATTTCAGAAAATGATTTGTAAATGAAGAGAGAAAGATGGAGTACAACTACCCTCATGAGAGAGCGGAGAATCGCTCCAACCAAGAGTCGGGACAGGGGCACCCTTCAAACCAACATCTTCTGCATTATCAGCATCAGCAGTACCCACCAACACACCATGCGATACAGGCAGGCTACCCCGGTCTCAGGTTGGTATGAAAATGATGAAAATAGATAAAGTTGAAGGGAAAACAACCCCTGGACTTATCTTGCTCTCATTAAATGAAGAAAATGCAGATGAACAAACTGTTAGAATTTGAGCAAAATCGGACAACTCGAAAGTCACAGAGATATGACGATGATCCCTACCGCTGATGGGGATCCGTGCGATTGGGAAATTCGAAGGAATCTGTGACGTCATGTCGGACAACTCCTCATTCACACACAAATTTTCACAGATTGTTCATCGCATTTTTCTTCAACCAATGAGAACATGACAATCCCAGGGGTTGCTTCACCTTTAAATGTTCAAAAAGATTTGCAGTTGCACCATGTGGTGTAGGGCTACTTTTAAGAAATAGTCCTGAAAAGGAAATTAATGCCATGAATGAGATTCAAATCTTGACCCTCTGAGTGAAAGTCTAGAGTCTGAACCACTCAACCATGACTCTTCCATTTTATATTCTCTTTATATTTCATTTGATATTCCATTTCACTGTGAATAGAAGGCACAAAGGACTTTTGACAAAATAATCAATTTTATTCAAGCCTTCACAATAGCTTCATGAACACTAAAGGATGTAGCTACCCTATTTATTATGCAACGCCCTTTCGACACTACCTTGTAGAATAACAGGGGTAGAAATTTCTATTGTGTGTATCTAGCTAAATGTGTTGTGAATCTTTGAATAAAGTTGTTTCCTCTGTCCAAAATCATTTCTCTATTCTACCCAAACTGCTAAAGATAATTGTAGTAGAAAGAGCTACCCTTTACATGTTTTTCCTTAGGGATACTACATGTAAACAGGGAAATGGTACACAAAGAAGAATTATGTAGAAAAAAATAGAGTACCTTATAATACGGGCACTTTTTTAGATTTCCAATTCAAATCTTTTCAAAAAACTTTGGGAAAAAATGTATGTATCGACAATTTGTTCGGCCCCTAGAGATTCAAATGAGACAAGTGTTATGGCTATAGGATGGGTGTGAAAAATGCAATATCAAGATTTCTTTGCCATAGATATTCTTCTTTATGCGTTAGCTTTCTCTTCTGTGTTTAACCATATATTTCCCTTATTATTTTGATATGTACAGACTAGCTCCTTACATGAACCCTCTCCAGAGTGCAGGTCCTTCTACAGGTCTAGTCCACAACCCAGAAGCAGGTCTGGTCCAGCCGCCGAGGGTTCCGACTTCAGCTTCAGCGGGTAGCAGTAGCAGGGAGTCTAGTCAGGGCGGTCATGAGTTTGAAAATGTGCTCACCAATGTTATGCAGGGTATGTTCAAATTTCCTTCTTCAATTACTGTACCAGCGGCCAACCTCAATCTTTTTTTTATCGCCGATTGCTCATGAGAAGGGGATTAGGACATTTGCAGATTTAAGTTATTGTAAGGAATATGGATTTAGTTTGACTGGTATGATAAGGCGATATTTTAGCATTCAGATATTTTCGAGATTTCGGACCATTTTGACATTTGATCAGGTTACTTTCATGTTTTTGTCAGTGTTTGTACACAGATGAATGTCCATCATACGGGTTGGAAGTTTCTGCTGGTGATTAAATGTGAAGGAATGTTGTTTTTTCTGTTTAATAGGTTCAATTTTTGTATTAATATTTGCAATATTTACTTGTTATTTCATAATTAATCTGCATAGAACTCTCTTTTTTGTAAGGCATTCCTTTTTGTTGATTTGTGTACACGTTCACCTTTTACTTTGTGTAATTCAAAACCTTATTTATGTTTCTTGCATTTTCTATTTACCGGGTACTATTTCTTTGCTGATTTTTTTTGCGTGAAATAAAGAAGAAATGAAAGAATGGATTATTGATCTGTATTTTTCAGATGTTAGATGTTATAATTGATTTCTATATGAAAACATTCTAGTTTTTTGTATTTGGAATCCAATGGTTCTTTTCTTTTGGATTGTGCATGCAGGTAGCAGTGTGCCCAGTCACTACCAGCAGGATCCCACCCCGCCACACAGCCAGCATGGGATGCCCATGCAGCAGATACTCTCCAGCCAGCAGTCCCCACCCATACAACCAGGCCAGGTCCCCAGCGGCAGTGAGGCTTACCACATCGAAGACCTGTCCCACGCCACACAGACATCCCGGATGGTCACCTCAACAGGTGGTGCCCAGAACACGAGCACCGGCACTGCCAAGAGCAGCTCACGCGTGGTCTCCTCCACCGGCCGCACCCCTAAGAAGCGGGCCGCACCTGCATCCAGCCCCAAGCAGCCCACCAAACAAGCCAGCACTGGGGCGCCATCGATAGTGACCCCACAGGTGTATCAACAACCGCAGCAATTGCAGCGCTCGAGGGAACGCATCAGTTTCAGCAAACATTGCCAGACTGATCCGCTCTTCCAGCAGATCTATAAAGCATCAGCGCAGTTCGCAAAGGATGGGGATCTCCCTGAGGGTCTGAAGTTGGTGGAGGATGAGAAGGAGGAGAAGATCTCTGGGGTGGTCGCGACCAAAGATTTGGAGGTTGGAATGGAATTCGGACCATTCACTGGAGAGTTTGTGAAGGATGGCTTAGGCTGTTTCAATCCAAGCACATGGGAGGTGAGTATGGGAATATTCTCTTTGAGCAGAAGGGACAAAGGATTTGGACAAGAGTAAGGGACTTCATCCAAGCCTTTACAATAGCATCACGAACATAAATGAACGTATTCTGCAACACCTGGCTGACATTTATCCACAGAATAAGAGGGGAATTAAATTTCTATTGTGTGTATCTTGCTATGTGAATGTTTGAATGAAGTTGTGTATTTTGTTCAAAATCCAGGCATTCACAATAGCTTCATGATTACAAAAGAAAATAGCTTCCCTCTTAATTCACAGAAGAGATGCAACACGTGCTTGATTTGACATTTATCCACATATTATGAGGAATATAATTTTTTGTGTGCGCATCTAGCTATAGTGCATGCTTTAATGTAAGCTGTTTACATTGTCCAAATCACTTGTCCCTTCTGCTCACAGTGATTGCGTAGTTACCAATAGCTGTGGTTCGTCAATATATGAAAGACTTAAAGTCGGTCCATCATGATCGACAGGACTTCCGGTTGCGAGTATTGGCAGCAACGATATGAACATTTCCTTGCTTACGCACCTTGCCAAACTCAGACACTCGGGGGAAAACTTCGTACGAATTTCCGATCCATGCATCGGCGCATGTAACTTTCATTCCTCCCTTCTTCAGCTTCGATTTTTCTCAAAAATTTACGAAACAGATAGTATGCGATTGCCGAGATGGGAGCTAGCGAAATAACTTGCTTGCTTGCTATTCCAGGTTAAAAATGCCATGATTTTTCTGTTCGCCAATCTTCGTAATCAAAATGGCAGCGGCCACTTAGCCACGCCCTGAACGTCATGTCGTCCCGCCTTTAAAGAACGACTGTTATCAGTTCTTGCGCTGAATACTAGAAGTGTGAGAAAAAATGACAACAATAGCCATGCTCTGAGCCATTTGCTTGTGATGAACGCCTTGAACATGTATGGAAATACTCTTCATGTGGAGGCGCCGTGGTGTAGTGGTCATGACTCTCGCCTTTCAACTAGAGGGTCGTAGGTTCGAATCCTACCCATGGCGTCAATTTCCTTCAGCAAGATATTCATTCACATTGTGCTGCACTCAACCCAGGTGAGGTGAATGGGTACCTGGCAGGAATATTCATTCTTTGAAATTTGAAATTGATTTGAAATGCCAAGTGCGCCGTGAATGGCTGCCAGGCTAAAGCCAGGGTAATAATAATGTAAAGCGCCTTGAGCACTCAGCAGAGTGGATACGTGCGCTATATAAATTGCATCTAGTATTATTCATGCATGGTTGGCATCTATGTAAATACGATGCATTTATTAATGATTTTTTCTTGCTACATCCTTACAGATTTGTGTCCTCGGCAGAACTTGGTACAACATGGACGGTTCCAAGGATCCCAATAAGTGAATGCACCAGGGCGGTGTTTCACCAAGATAAGAAAGACTTTACGCACGACTTTACGTTCGACTGGTACCCCTTCTTGTACGCAATTGTTCACATTATTACGCGCATTCAGCGCAAGAAGGGATACCAGTCGAACGTAAAGTACTGCGTAACTTTAGAACGACTTGGTGAAATACCGCCCAGGTCCATTATGCCAGGAACACAAAAGAACAGAACATGAAGGCATACCAGGTCTATGGGAATATCTTCTTCCATAATCTTCTTTCATCTCACCAATCTAGTCAATGCTTCAAAAATATGAAAAAAAAATCAATTTCCTTTCCTAAATATGGTGCATTTATTCACGATCTCTTTCTTGCTTCATCCTTACAGATTTG
>BQKZ01006965.1:0-11238 GCA_036244855.1 Temnopleurus reevesii | reverse complement strand
TTTTATTTTGCGATAATTAAGCCATTTCTAGGTCGATTTCATTCAAACAAACTATGAACATGCTCTAATTTACTATTGAAAAACTGCATTATGGTAATAATTTTACTGCAGCTCGCAAACTAGTTAAATATCTGAAGCGCCCTCCTCCCAAAACTGGTCTAGCGCTTTAAAGAACAGCTGTTATCAGTTCTTGCGCTGAATACTTAAAAGTGTGAGAAAAAATGACAACAATAGCCATGCTCTTGGTCATTTGCTTGTGATGAACATGTATGGAAATACTCCTCATGCATGGTTGGCATCTATGTAAATACGATGCATTTATTAATGATTTTTTCTTGCTACATCCTTGTAGATTTGTGTCCTCGGCAGAACTTATTACTACATGGACGGTTCCAAGAATAAGTGAATGCACCAGGGCGGTGTTTCACCAAGATAAAGAAAGACTTTACGCCCGACTTTAGTTCGACTGGTACCCCTTCTTGTACGTAATGGTTCACATTATTACGCGCATTCAGCGCAAGAACTGATACCAGTCAAACGTAAAGTCGTGCGTAACTTTAAGAACAACTTGGTGAAACACCGCCCAGGTCCAGTATGCCAGGAACATGAAAGAACAGAACATGGAGGCATACCAGGTCTAAGGGAATATCTTCTTCCATAATCTTCTTTCATCTCACCAATCTAGTCAATGCTTCAAAAATATGAAAAAAAAATCAATTTCCTTTCCTAAATATGGTGCATTTATTCACGATCTCTTTCTTGCTTCATCCTTACAGATTTGCGTCTTCGGCAGAACTTGGTACTTCATCGATGGTTCCACCGACCCAAACAATTGGATGCACAACGTCCAGTACGCCAGGAACACAGAGGAACAGAATATGGAGGCCTACCAGGTCTATGGGGATATCTTCTTCCATCATCTTCTTCTGTCTCACCATACTAGTCAATGCTTCACAAATATGAAAAAAAAATCATTTTCCTTTCCTAAATACGGTGAATTTATTCACAATCTCTTTCTTGCTTCATCCTTACAGATTTGTGTCCTCGGCAGAACTTGGTACTACATCAATGGTTCGAAGGATCCAAACAACTGGATGCACCACGTCCAGTACGCCAGGAACACAGAAGAACAGAACATGGAATCCTACCAGGTCTATGGGGATATCTTCTTCCATCATCTTCTTCCATCTCACCAAACTAGTCAATGCCTCGCAAACATGAAAAAAAAACAGATTTCCTTTCCTAAATGCGATGCATTTATTTATGACCTCTTTCTTGCTGTATCCTTACAGATTTGTGTCCTCGGCAGAACTTGGTACTACATCGATGGCTCGAAGGATCCAAACAACTGGATGCACCACGTCCAGTACGCCAGGAACACGGAAGAACAGAATATGGAGGCCTACCAGGTCTATGGGGATATCTTTTTCCGCCTCACGAAACCGGTCAAGGCTGGGACGGAGCTTAGAGTGTTCTATAGTCAGGAGTACTGTAAACATGTAGGATTCAAGGCTCGTCTAGATGATCTGCTCTATTTCATCGGTATGTATCAATGTCAGAAAAAAAAGAAATACTTCAGAAGATTTGTCATGCTTTGAAATGATCTTTTGTTGAGACTGTGTTCTTTTTTTTGTGTAAAAATTGTATAACCTTGAGTGAGTAACACTTTAGGTGCTGCCTAGTGTTGCGGGCTATATAGAAATCTATTTTAGATCCACAAAGTGTTTTCGATATCATATAAATGTTTCCTGTATGCTGATGATACCAATCGTACTTTTCATTCTTGGCATTCTGACTTGAATGTGCCACAAGGGTTTATAGTCGCCCCATCGTTGCTTCTATTTGTAGTAATTGTAAATTATATGACATTTCTTTTTTTGCTTTTGCCTTGTAGAAGCCCAGAGGTTTGAATGCAGAGACTGCGACAACCGTTACACCAACTCCAAGAGTCTGTTCAGACACATCAAGTTTGAGCACAACAAAGAGGACAACGTCATCCCACCTGCTGAAATGGAACCAGTTTTGAAGAAGGACCCTCCAAAGAAGCCAAAGATACCTAATCTGATGACGATCAAGGATGTTGCGGCCAAGTTGGCCAGAGACAAAGCAATGAACGCAGAGAAGAACAAGGTTAGGGGAAGAACTAAAGTGGACAAGTCAAAGTTCCTCAAGGTGAAGCTCGTGCCGATTGGAAATTCACGTCCTGTGGAACTCGAAGACAGTTTCGCCTGCAAGAAATGCAATAAGACATTCCCTACAGATGGTCGCTTGAAGCATCATGCTGCGTTTCATAAAGAGATGAAAGGCGTGAGGCCACTTTGTGATGTCTGCGGTCTGGAGTGTAAGAACTCTTTAGCGCTGAAGCAGCACCAGCTTTCGCACAACCCTGAAGCGCTTCAATGTGAGATGTGCAAGAAGTTCTTTAGGCGGAAAGGCTGCCTGAGGTATCACATGAGACACGTCCACCAGAAGTCTCTTGGTGAAAAATGGACAAGGGGCAAGGTCCAGGAGCAGATGCCAAGATATGTTGGGCCAGGGGAAGAAGAAGATGATGAGGAATTTCATCCAGAACTTCCCAAGGACATGTTAGGTAAGCATATTCTGATCAAATCCAAGAAGCCTCGTGTTTTTAAATGCCAGTTCTGCCCTAGGAAATTTATTAAGCACAACCTGGTGTGTAAGCACGAGACAATCTACCACATGAATAGCGGGAAATTCAAGTGCGAATTCTGCCCAAAGACATTCATGGAGGAATACAACTATACCCTGCATAAGCGGACACACACCAAAGAACGACCTTTCAAGTGTCCTGAATGTCCACGGTCTTTTGCTTCCGAGAAAGCTCTCATCAATCATCAGCCGGAGCATAGGGGTGAGAGACCGTTCCCATGTGATGAATGTGAAAAGGCATTTCGAACTCGTAAATACATGTTGAAACACAAACGAAGGCAGCACATGACCCCGTCTAGACTGTACAAGTGTAGCTTTTGTGATAAGACCTTCAAGGACACAACGGGACGGGAGCGACATGAGCGACGCCACAAAGGAATCTGACCTCACGTTTGTTTGACGTGTGGAAAGGCCTTCGGGACTAAGTATTCCCTGCAAACTCACTCGCAGGTTCATACGGGAGAGAAGAACTTCTCTTGCCACGTCTGTGGCCAGAAGTTTGCCCTTAATAACACCTTGGTCAGGCATCTCCTGCGTCATGACAAGGAAGCAGTAGGATCGGACCAGTCCGCAAATGCCCTTCGGGAAACTGGCAGTCTTCAGAACAATTCCATCGGACTTGCTAGTCTCCATGGAGTGACACCTTAACTATCGTAAAGATGTCATAGACACTGGGTTTTCCTTGTCACCAACCGAATAACAAGGCGAGCTGATGCTGTATTTGTCAATATTATTTGCTTTAAGATAAAGTGAAAGCTTGTATTGTGTTGTAGATCAGATAGTTGAACAGTTTTCAGTGTAGATATGTGCTGGTAGAGAGTAAAGAAATTTTTCATGAGAATATTCCTGGAAAGGGCACACCCGTGATGAGCAGTACGCACTGCCATTGAGAGGTAATGCTGCTCAGAGCGCAAAATCTCAAAATATATGAAGAATTTGAATTTTATCTGGCAGATTGTCTAACCTGTCGTCACAATTGAAGATTCGGAGGGAAATATTGAGCAATACGAAAGATGACTGCCAATTGTGAGGAAAATACAAATGGAACAGAATGAAGATGACGTTATAGTTGATGGGAAGATGAATTTCCCCAACTGAAATCTTAATCAATTTTTTTATACAAGCAGACTGTTATCTCTTCTTCCATCCCATCCATTTGTGTTTTTCCCCGCCGTCTTTCCCAGATTCTTCAATCTTCTGAGGGGTTAGTCAATCTACTGGGAATGTCAAAATTCCTCTTCTTCATGTTTTGGCACTTTGGCTTGTCCCTTCATACGAATTATCTCACAAAAATTTAAGAGATCTTAAGCATTCTAGGATATGCATAGAGTGTATTTTTTGTGTGAATTCCTGACAGTAAAAATAAGTGGGGATTTCTTTTCGAAGCACACAAGTCCATCAGTAATGTCGCTCGTGGCACTGTACATCAAACAGTACCATTGTTGTGGTCATGTATTCTCTTATTTTTGTTCAGCTGTTCCGTTATTCACATTTTAATTTTGCCTCATGCATATTCCGGAATGGTTGGCATTTCTGAAGTTTTTTTTTCCTCTCTACCAAGACATGCTGACACTGGAAACAGTTCAACTCATAGTTTGCTTTTATGTTAAGGTGTGGTCTCACCGGCCGAGCGGAGCTGTAGTGATCCTTTAGCGGTAGAAATTTAGTCTGTAAGGACAGACCCTAGGCTTTCGCTGTGTGTATGCGCAGAATGTGATACATAGTCTGCACACACCGAAAGCATAGGGTCTGTCCTTGCAGACTAAATCCCTACCGCTCAAGGACCGCTACAGCTCTGCTTGGCCAGTGTGACCACACCTTTAGTGTTGCCTCTTTGATGTGTAGCTCTTTCAGTTGCAAATTTCTCTTTTCTATTTATGATAAGATCATGTATGCTTTCATGAAAGTGTAATTAATCCAAACCAGACAAAATGTATTACCAAGTAGTAAGGATTTATGATTCTTTTTTTAATTTTGATCGTATTTGATGAAAGAAAGTCAGCCAAGGCTTTGCCTCCAAAGTAATTAATTGCATAGTGAAAAAAAATAATATTTTAAACGTCTGCAAATCGGGACGAACGGGGCGAAAACATACACAGTTTATTTTAACCTATCAAATTTGCTTTAACTTCCTTGTTTGATATTTCTTCTTGAAAAGTCTATTTACAATTTTGCATTGTTGGTTTTACCAACAATCACAAGCCGGTTTCGAATTCGATAGCATTACAAAGGAGCATTGACTTGAAATAGTTTATATCATGTTAAACACAATTCAGGTCTTGTTCATCTATATTTAGCTAATGCTGATGGGTGTTTCTGTAAATAGGGGCCAGTTTAGGACATTTTTGCGTCCATGTTACAAAATGAACTCACACATGCTTCATGGCACTATAAGCTTGGTTTAAGATACACAGCAAGGACGGAGATCGAAGTTGATTCTAAAGGCAGACATACACCTTTAATTAAAAATAATCACCTAATATAAATCGTCACAGAGCCCAAGGGGCTATAAAGAGATGTGGATAAGAGCCTGGATTTATAATGGAGACACCATATACTTGCCTCCTTGGTTATGGAAACACCCTGATGCAAATATTTGTTATCAATATAATTTTGCTACTTTGTGTTAACTTAGGTTTTTAGATGTTTATTAAAAACCTACCAAACAGTGAGCAGACGGGCAATGGACTGAGATAGAGTAAACCATTTCCATTGAATCATTCAATATAGATAGATGCACACACAAAAATGTCCTTCCCTCTTATTCTGTGAAGAAATAGTGAATAGATGTTGTACCCGCTCAGTAAATAAACAGGGAAGCTATTTTCTTGGTGATTGAGAAAACATTTTGAAGGCTTCAATAGAGTTGTTTACGTTGTCCAATTCCATTTTTCCTTCTGCTCAGAGTGTATGCTTATTATTGTCTCTGCTTCAGAATTAACAAGTTTCCTTCTTTCTCTCCTCTTTCTGCCAAACAGATTCCGACCAAGGAAGTGCTACAGAAGAAGAAGATGATGAAGAGGAAGAAGATGAGAATGGCCCAGATGATGGTGATGATGATGATGATGTCCATGATGGCGATGATGATGATGACCTTAATGATGATGATGATGACCAAGATGATAAGAATGATGACGAAGAAGAACCTGATGTCGACAATGACGAAAAGATTCCTGAGAAGCCTCAGGTCAAGACCCGTAAAAAGAAACAGGACAATACTGCGCAGAAGATCGGAAACCCTGACCTTGTCTGTAAGATTTGTGGAGAAGAGCAGAAGTACAAGAAGATTCTTCAGCAGCATCAACTGTCCCATGATCCTGAGGCCTTCCAGTGCCAGTACTGTGGGTGGTACTTCAAGAGGAAGGCATGCATGGTGTTTCATCTCCGCACCAAGCACAATGTCTCTATGGGCAAGAAGTGGCTCAGGGGCACCATCGAAGAGCGCATCGAGAAGGGCAGCAAACCGGAAGCCTTTCCCGGAGAGTCCATCCTGGAGGAAGAACTTCGGAAGCAGAGGAGGGAGCAACGGCTTATCAAGGACCCAAAGGGGCTGAGGAAGAAGTGTAATAAATGTGGGAAGGTCTGCCAAAACTTTAATCTTTGGAGGCAGCATATGATGTCGCATAATCCTAACTCGTTGCAGTGCCAGGAATGCAAGTGGTATTTCAGTAGGAAGAGCTCTCTTATCTATCACCTGCGGTCGAAGCACCATATTTACGTTGGGGAGAAGTACTCTCGGATCAGGAAGGAAGAGCTTATGTTGCAAGACAAGCATCAGCAGCAAAAAGAGGAGGATGGCATAAGTGAGGAAGATGAAGAAGATAAAGAAGATGAAGAAGATGATGATGATGAAAGAATGCAAGAGGAAAATGATGAAAGGCAAGAAGATGAAGATGAAGGTTTGCAGGAAGATGAGGATGATGGCATGCAGGAGAAAGATCAAGAAACAGACAAGAGAGAGAGTGATCAAGAGGATGACAGAGAGGAGACTCCCAATGATAAACCTCGAGCAGTAGACAAAAAGAAGGTCAGCAACGGAGCCGACAACTTCTGCAATATTTGCGGACTCGAGTGCGAGAATAAGAGAATGCTAAGTCAGCACATGATCTCCCATGATGCGAAAGCCCTCCAGTGTCGCTTCTGCAAGTGGTTCTTCCGCCGAAGTTCTTGTCTCGCTTTTCATCTGCGCCACAGGCACCAGGTGAACATTGGAAAGAAATGGACAAAGGGCGTCCGGAAGGAGCTCATGAAGTACGCCATCCGAGCCAAAGACCGCAGAGCTGCACTGCAGCCGCCAAAACCTGAAGACGTCCCAGAACCTGAAGAAAATGATGACATGGACGATTCTGATGTTGCAGCTTTGGTGTATCAGTGTAACTTCTGCCCCAAAAAGTTTTCAAGTGGGGACTTCCAGCTGACGCATGAAATGATCGTCCACGTCAATCCCACAAGGTATCGTTGTCCCATTTGCCACAAAGCCTTCCAATCCAGGTACGCGTTAGAGTCTCATTCTCAAATTCATAAACAACCGAACACGTTTGAATGTGGTATCTGCAACAAGAAATTCAACTCAAATGATAGTCTGGTCAAGCATATGTTGTATCATGATGTAATGGATAATTCAGAGCTTGTCAACGTAACAAGAAATGCAAAATCAACAACTATAGCAGTCGAGCCCTTAACTCGGCACTAAACGGAGGTTATCGAGGGCTCAACTTGATACCAGATGGACGCATCTGACAACAGCTGAGTGCTCAATTGACATCAGGGTGGTTTTTCACCAAGCTACGAATGACTTGAAGAATGACGGATGTTAAAGTTCTTGTTCTGAATGATTGAGAATATTACATTTCACACACTATGGCCTTTTTTCCGATAGCTTGGTTTAACTCAACCCCGTACTAAGCTATTGTTATTTAGACCAGGTTTATTTAAATGTTAAACCAATGGTCTAAATAACAATGACTTAGATCTTGTTTAATTTAAGCTCGCTATCGGAATACGGGCCAAAGTTTCTAAACCTCAATAATGTATCCTTGTCTTTTTAAAGATGCTCTTGTCTTTTAGAACAGCCTTGGAGAATCACCACCCAGATGGGGGCAGTTGAGTCCTCATCACAATTCTAGACAAAGAAAGATTTGTGCTCAACTGTAATATATCTTCCAACTTGAGTAAATATTTAGGCATGTCCTGAATTGAGCACCATGAAAAATATGAGAATTTAGAGCTTCCTTTTATAGGTATAGATTCGTAATGACCTGGATGCAGAAAGTGATGTTAAACGAGCTGATGTATTCACAAGTTGCTTTATATGCCTAAATATATCTGTGTAGGATATAAGGAGTACTTTTTTGCTTGTATTCTGTGTATTTTACGTCGAACATGTCAATCAGCCATTATTCCTACGGTGTGCTAAGTGCTTTAGCACGGGGGAGCGTCGGCCTGAAATGGGCGGTGTGATCGGTGGTATTGTCTGCGGCGTTCATTTTGTACGTGAAGCATGTTCTGTAAGGGAGTACGACCACAGCATGATTTATTATTTTGCGATAATTAAGCCATTTCTAGGTCGATTTCATTCAAACAAACTATGAACATGCTCAAATTCACTATTGGAAAACTTCATTATGGTTATAATTTTACTGCAACTCGCAAATTAGTTAAATATCTGAAGTGCCCTTCTCCCACAACTGGTCTATCGCTTTAACATTACTGATTCATTAGATAATCTTGTTCACTTGATTGAAGGTAATGACCAGCTTTTCTGAGAAGAGAAAATGGGACTGAATTTTAAAATGTCCAGGGGATCTACATAAATCTCTCCTAGGGGGTGTTGCTCAACAGTTGCAATTGATCGCAAGTTGCAGTTGGTCGGAATGCGCCAATCAAAATCATTGTTTCATGCGCGCTGATCTGCAGCTGATATTGAGCAACACCCCCTAGAGTGT
Organism: Temnopleurus reevesii; assembly: GCA_036244855.1. NCBI lineage: Eukaryota > Metazoa > Echinodermata > Echinoidea > Temnopleuroida > Temnopleuridae > Temnopleurus > Temnopleurus reevesii. Next base: position 2,623 of record BQKZ01006965.1, on the reverse strand, counting down.
CTCAAGGTGAGTTAGGGAAGCTAAATTGTGTCTTTATGTAGTAAAATTAGGGTTACAAGGGGCTCTACAAATCACTCCACTAAAAGCATTTAAGAGGAGCTTTAGGAGAGCAATCGCTCTCACTCCCCTTAAAATTTATGCCCTGATAATGCGTAATCGTTCACACAATCACCTGTCTCTATAGTCAAAATCAACTCTATACAGTTCAAATGAAGTCAAATCGAGGGAAAACTCATTCATCTCTATCTACCTTGCCAAAATTTCATTCATTAATCGTATCTGATTAAGAACACAACTCTAATTTTTTTTTTAAGTCAGTGACCAGTTGAAATGGGTGCCCATAACTGCCAACTATTCTGAATGAATCAGAATACATGTAATTAAAATTTTGACAAGAGAGAGAGTTGTAATTTTAACATTTTAACTTGTGTCTTGAATTAAATTGAGAATGGCTTATTTGATAAAAATACATTCAAAATAGCAGTCCAAACTTGAAACAAATTTAATCTACAATGTGAGTAAAATTAACAATTATTGGAAACAATAAATCAAATACATCAGAATAATACTAATAATACACAAGATTTATATAGCGCTTAATATGAAGTGTTTCTAAGCGCTCTGTGCATTATTATTGAAGAAATTATTCAATAAAATAGCTTTAATAATAATAATAATAATAATAATAATAGTGGCTACTTGTATAGCGCACAGGTCCACCTTATCGGTGCTCATGGCGCTTTAGAGAACAGGTCGATAGAGGAAGGAGGAAGAATGAGAAAAGGAGTGAAATTAGACAAGGTGTTTGTATTCTGATATTTTCTTACATTTATGTGTAGTATTGTTGAACATCAAATCATTGTATTCAATTGTTGTTTGTTTCAGAGTTATCAAGAATGGGTTAGAGTCAATTTTCTACACTGCACAGACTTTATAGATGAAATATAGAGTATTGAAAAGGAGGAGTCTAGCCAAAAATAATATTTCTTCACCAGGAGCAGAAAAATCAGATGAACAGAACAAAGAAAGACAGTTATGAATGTTCATATATTTAGACAAATTACTTTTTCCCCCATAAATACAATTTCCTCAAAACTTCAACCATGGGATATTTTTCATGATAGATATGTAGATCCACTATTTGCATGTTTACATTCATACAAACTTTGCATCTTTCTATAAAAATGATGAATTTTGCTCCATAAATTTTAAGAAAATTCTTGTTAGTTGTGCACATTGGCAACATCCCTTGAAATTTCCACCGATTTGTCCATTTTTTTCCAATTTAAAAATCCATAACTTTTTTTTATTACTTGTCCGATTTTTTCTGCTTCTGTTAAAAAAATATTATTTTGGGTTAGACTCTTCTTTTAAATTGCAGTCCTTGCCCTATTGCATAAGACTAGACTGTAACGACACAGTCATTTATTGATTAACACCATCGTAACCATGGCAACACCACATAACTCCATAATTTCCAAATTACCTCTGCAAGTGGGCTATATTCTCAATGATGGCACAGTCTTTTTTCCAACCACACTTTGATTACCCTCTTGAGTGTCGGGGAAGTATTGGGGTAAGAATTAGCCCTTTATTGTTTTCTCAAATTGGCAGCATATCTCTTGTTTTCTCCCTCTCTTTAGGCCCCGGTCACATAGAGGCCCGGAAGCAACACGATTCAACACAACTCTTTGTTAATTCACAGTTAACTGCCTCAGAACAAAGTGGCTTTAAATATTTGTGGGAGAATGATTTGAATTTGAAAAGGTGGGGAAAACCACTAGTTTGTATGAAAAATAATGATTACTTAGTCTCTATGATGTTGCTAATTTATTGTCAATGGTATCAAATATACAATGTGTTAGGAGAATGAAAGTACTGTGAGCGAATGGGACAAATGATATTGGACAAAGTAACCCACCTCATTCAGGCATGTACAATAGCTCAATACACAAGAGAAAGTACCCTCACTATTCATTGTGTGACATCTGCTCAACATACTTCAGCAGAATAAGAGGGAGGGAATTTCTTTTGTGTGTATCTAGCTATTGTGAATGCTGGCATGAAGGTTTTTACTTTATCCAAAAGCCTTTGTTCCTTCCGCTCGCAGTGAAATGTAAGGAATCATGTACATAATTGTAGAAGAATGTGTTTTACATATATACAAATAAGTCGTTTGATGTCTTAGTGGAGTCGGCTATATTTGATTGATGACAGTGGATGCATTTGCTATTTGTGATATCTGTACATTATTTTCCAAATACAGTCAAACCTTGTTATAAGGAGGTCCGTGGGACCACAGAAATTATCTCTTTATATCGAAACCTTTTTATGTCAGGGCCAAGATACAATAAAATACAAAGAGATGGGACCAGGAAAACTACCTTTATAACGAGATCTCATTATATCAGTGCTCTTTATAACGAGGTTGGACTGTAGGATCAAATTGTGTAACTTAGGCCCCAGTCACACAGAAGCCCCGAAGCAACACAATCGAACATGACCCTTCATTCAGTTCACAGTTAGCCGCCTCAGAACAAAGAGTCGTGTTGAATCCTGCTCATTCAGGACTTCTATGTGACAGGGGCACTACGTAGGTTTATTGGATATGCCTGTCGTTATT
>BQKZ01006963.1:0-31570 GCA_036244855.1 Temnopleurus reevesii | reverse complement strand
CCTTTTTTTCTGCACATACTAAATCGAAAAGTATCAAAAAAGTTCTATTGAACTACATGGGATCCTTTTCTGGTATTTTATACGACGTAGGAATTTTGTCATAATTCTTGCCTACTTTATCATTAAGTGATGTGCTTTTTTGCTTGTCTCATTTCAGAATCATTCCTTCGCCTCATCATCATCGCCGGAGCGACAGCGGGGTCGTGTCTCGTCCTTCTCATCGTCGTCTTCATCATCGTCGTCTGCTGTCATAGAAGACGACAACGGAAAAAGAATGCCCGATACTACGAATTTAAAAAGAAGTGAGTATGGTACTGATTTGCTATTCCCTGCTGTAAATTTTACCTTCAAGTTTAGCTCCAGAAGAGAAATTTATTGATTTAAGTTGAATAAGAAGAATCACAAAAAACATAATGATATTTGCACAGTTTTTGCTGCCTTTATACGAATCAAATCTGTCACAGCCATCGGCTCTCGGTGGTTTAGTGGTAAGACACCTTTCTAGCGGTCAGTAGATCGTGGGTTCGATTCCTACCCGAGTATGTCTGTAAAGTAGTTGTCCTTTACTGCCGTAAATTCCACCTTTGTCGATGTAAGGTATACTTTTTTTTAATTGTTGTTAATATTTAGATGGACAAACGTGGACAAAAATGCAGTAACGGGATTATTTTATGTGCAGTGAACATTTTCGGGAGAAAGGAAGTGGAAAACGGGGAAAATACAATTAATGCCTGAACTGAGGACATTTATGCACAAAGTAAATCTGGTGCGGAGGTTACGATTTTGTCTAGTTTGTTCTCCAAACTTTTCCATCCTTTCATTTATATTTTTATCAAAATGTTTATGTTTTTTTTTTCATTTCGCAGAGACTTCAGTTCTAAATACGAGAAGGTAGAACAGAGGAACTCGTTAGCACGACAACGCGACCATACAGACGGTAACATTCCCATCGGCGGGGGCTGGGTGTTCAACACCAGCGGTTACCATGGAGACTACGAGGATGAAACCACGCCCAGCGTCGCACTGCGCTCAATCTCGCCGCTAGCTGTCGCTACACCGCTTCTCAAAGTTTCCCCGGTTGAGGACTCGAATGGGGTGCCCGACTCGGGGCATGGTGGGTCGATCACGGCGGATGACTCCGCGCTCGGGCACTCACCGAGTCTCGAGGAGGACATTGAGATGGAGTTGAATCCGCTTTATAAAGCTTTAGGGGCAGCATCGGTCACTACGGCCAGTGAGACGAGGGACCATAGTTATATTGGAGGAGACTCGGACACGATTAGCGAAGTAAATGAACCGGTGGATGATACGCCGATTCGGGACGTGCTTTTTAATTCGTTTGGTGCTAACCGAGTGACGAGTGAAGAGGCCGTCGAACTATGAACTCTGAACTTTGAACTTTGAACGATGAATAGTGAACTATGGATAATGAATAATTAATTTTCAACTATGAACTCATGATGATGCTATTTACATTTATACAAATGCATTTTCAATATCGTAAAGCACCATATTTTTATGAAAATATTTTGAATGGATGGCGTGTGCAAGCAGGGTGAAGAAGCATTGTTTTTGTAATAAGTATGTTACAGCTTTTGACATTTTTATTGTAAGGTTGCTCGTCTTCCAAATATGATACAATAGACTATTTCTGTGGTCTTTGAATTACACATCATAAACTGTTTATCAATGTGCCTTAATAACATTTTCACTTTGCAGGAAAAGAATGATTAATTTTGACTTCAAAAAGTTAGCTCTCACAGAATGAAGGCGAAAGTGACTTAAACTGCACTGAAAGAACAATTTGATTACCCATGTACACCGAGCTGGCTTGATATCAAATGAGCAGTTTTAGTGGTATGCCAACTTAAAGTGCTAAAGTAGTTCGCAAAAATGTGTAGAAATGATTATACAGAACAATAATAGTATCAATAATGAATCATTTTATAACACATAACACACGTATTTGCAGTCCTTTTTTGTGTGTGTACATATTCAAAAGCTGACCCACACCTTTGTGTTTATAGCCAACGTCTCTCCAACGCTCCGTTAACGCAGAAATACGGGGTAAATACGCCCGACCGACGTTGAAGGCGTTTGTCTAGCGCTCGACGTATACTAAGCGTCTTTCATCCGTATTTCTCCGTTGAAGGATCGTCATGAACGCCGGCAGACTTTGGCTCTAAACGCAAAGGTGTGAGTCCGTCTGTATAAAAGCAATATTAATCAGACTGAAATTAAATATTATTGTGCGCACATTGTACTCGGCACCTATCTGCTACAAACGCTTCACAATAATATATGGAAAATTAGGTGACATATAACAATCATTATATACACAGCTCATTTCTCCGTTCCAATGTATATCATGATTTAGCCGATCCGCTAAGCAGCTAAGGGTGCTTGTTTAAAGTTGTTTTTTTTTTGTTTCATAAGAAGGAGAGACATGAAAATTGGAGAGCACATCTCAAATAGAGACGCATATTTGACAATGAATAATACACTCTAAAACCAAAATAGTAAATTAAAATTATTTTTAAATAGTTGGATAGTGACAACCTATAGAAATGGTAAATCTATATTTAAAAATGTTGTAACATTTCAACGGTTAGATTAAACTTATTCGAAATGTTGACCATTTTGAAAGGTTGTCCACCCCTAATTGTTTAATGTTAGTGGAACATAATCATGAAAAAATTGGGGTTTTTTCTTTAAATGATTCATTGGTGAATTATTCGGATGCTAATCGCTTATGAAAAAAATGTGCAGCTTGCTAGCAGGGTGATTTTTGTGATTGATCTTTAAATGTTATTGATGCTTACAACTTTCTATCACTAAGACATATCAAATCTATTTGAAGATTTGAATTATTTTTCATTTCCTCACATTCTATTTTCAATAAAGAATTTCCCGCACACAAGCTACTCAGTGGAATTCTATATATGTCAAGGACATTATTTTACAATGCCGAATCACCTTAAACACGTTAAAGTATGTGTGATGTTAAATACTGAATAAATCGTTTACTATTCAAAATGAGTAAAAATGAATAAGTGCTTAGAAAACAACATATGGATACCGGCGAGCGAAATCATGATGCGCAACTTGCCAAAGCTCCCTGCTGAGGTTTATCTGCGCATTGGTGCGTTGCTATTGAGAAATGAGCTTGCAGTCATGCACGGTCGTATAGATTATGATTGTTACATTTTCAAATATATGACTATATGACTTCTACATTCAGGTGATACGTGTTTTACCTGAAGGAATTACGAATCCAGCACTGGCTGAATCAACGAAATTCTATTTCGACTCTTGGCAATGTTATAGTCATAACATTCAATCACTGAAGAAAACTAGTGAAATTAAACAATAATCTACCAACAAAAGAAGGCCCTGGTCACATAGGGCCCCAGAAGCAACACGATTCAGCAAGACTCTTTGTCCTGAGGCAGTTAATTGTGAATGAACAAAAAGTCGTATTGAATCGTGTTGCTTCCGGGGTCCTATGTGACCGGGGCATAACATTCAATCACGGAAGAAAATTGGTGAAATTAAACGATCTACCAACAGATTTATATCTTCAATAGGCGGGTTTACCAATATAGAGGCAAATTTTATGCATATCATTAACACAAAGGTTGTTCTTGACAACCCTAATGCTTGCCCGAGCCTTGCTCGACATAGCAACAAGTAATGTATGCAAACTGGATTCCAAGTATTGTAGTCTTATCGTTACCAAACGGTTTAAGTAATACCACGTAACTTTGTTCAGTGGCAAGAAAAGCACATACATTTGAATATATAAGTAAACCCGCCTATTACGTTTGAAATATTCGCACCCAGTCAGCGGGCAAAAATCGAATTGAAATAATTGTTTACTGCATCGCATTAGGGATTTTTAAGTACGTTTAAAATGAATGTGGAATTTCGTAACTCCGGACAAAATCCCTTCCAATGGTATAATGGTTATAGCGCCATCTCCCGAAAAGGTGCGCATAATTCATCACAGCTTCTCGACACGGCAACATCGTTTAAATAAGCTTATCTGTTTTGTCTATGGATTTTGACCTCCTACGAGGGAACGTTGGATCCAACGACCTTTCACGGTTCTGAGCGCCCGAACTCCCCGAGGGAATTTTGGCGGGAAATTCGAATTTGTGGAGTGGCTTCGCGGCCACATCGTTACCATTCTACATATCATTCAACGATACAAATTTGCGGATTACTAAACGAAAGGCGCCTTTAAAGTCAAGTTTTGGGGGAACAGGCAAAGGCCTAAGTGTCCTTGAGTTTCTTTTGTGGTGATTTCACTCATTTTCATCTCACTTTTCACTATTAATTTAACCAGCACGACTAAGGTAAGATTTTCAATTAATATATTATGCGCTAGGCGTTTTTGTTGAAACATGGCTTCCTTTTCTTCCATTTCATCGGGAGAAGAGGAATATATTAAAGCCGCTGCCGAGAAGTTTGAAAATGCAGAAGGTATGGAAGGTGTCTCCTCCTCGGTCGGAAACATCCACCATAAAGATAGAGATGGCGGGAATACTAGTTCATGGAATACAGTAGTACGTAAGAAAAAGAGACCTAGAAATAGAAGCAACAGTGATGGAGTGCTAATTGAAAAGGAGAACAAAATACCAAAGTTTTCCCGATCTACTATGAAAGTGGTTTTTGTGGGATTGAATAACAAAAATGTATGTAGGGCCAACCCAGTGAAGGTTGTCAAACAAATTCATGAGCTGGTCGGAAAAGTTGGTAACATTACAAAGGAAAGAAATACGATGGTTGTGCAATGCGAAAATGAAACTCAGTTAACAAAATTATTACAGTTGACGGAACTAGGTGGTGTTGAGGTCAAATCCAAAAGGTTTGATGGAATTTCACCCGGATTAACAAAGAAGGGCGTGATTCACAAAGTCGACACTCAGATCACAAATGAGGAAATCGAAGATTTTTTGAAAGAACAAAATGTTATCAGAGCAAGAAGATTCTTGAAAAAGAAAGATGGTGTATGGGAACCAACCCCTTCCGTACTGTTAACTTTCAAAGGTAATTCACCACAAACTGTGAATTTCCTATATGAGGTTAGAGATGTTGATGAATATAGCCCCCCTCCACCACGATGCTACAAATGTCAATCCTTCGGACATATTATAGCACATTGTAAAGGTAAACTAAGATGTGTGAGGTGTGGAGGAGAGCATGCTTTTGATGAATGTCCAAATAAGGAAAGTCCCACATGTCTTCGATGCGGTGAGAAACATTCTGCTGCATTCCAAGGGTGCAAATTTTTTAAAGAAGCGAGAAGCATCCAGAAAATCAAATTGGAAGAAAATGTCTCTTATGCTCAAGCTGCTAAAGCCCATCGCTCACAGACACAGAAAAAAGACAATATAATATCTGACGATAATAATTTCTCTACAAATGCTCCTAATGAAATTTTAGACTCTATTCCAACTTCCAATCCTACGTCCAACATTGCCACACCTCGGTTGGTTGAGAGAGAGGATAAGGAGGGAAGTAATAATTCACGCTCGAAGATACCGATACCAGTACAGCAAAGAAAGCTAGGTTTTACTAGCAGTGGAAACCTGAATACTCCAAATACACTGATAACGTCGACGAATCTTGAAAATCATCCAACTTCAATTGATCTTATTCTGTTCATATTAATCCTTATAAAAAAATTACCCGAGTCACGAGATGATGACGATTTCTTAGAAACAGTAATCAAAGCCAGCAAAGACTTTTTAAAGGTAGATATTACCATAGATATGGTAAAGAATCGTCTCAAATAAAGCCATTTCAGATCTTTTAATCTTACAATGGAATGCTCAAAGCATGCTGGCTCATGGAGCAAACTTTTTATCGTCCATAATTGATAATGAACTATTGGGTGAACAGCCACATATTATTTGTGTTCAAGAAACGTGGTATAATGATTACAACATTATTTCAATTCCAAATTATATATGTATTTGTGAAAATAGACCAGATGGCAGGAGAGGTGGTCTTGCTATGTATTTGAAAAATGGAATTAGTTTTCAGGTGATCAATTCTGGCAATAAAAGTATAGAATTTCAAAGAGTAGACATATCGTGTACAAAAGGTGTAATTTCAGTCTTCAACTATTATAATCCTTGTAAGAAGATTGAATTGGCAGATTTAAGAAATATGATTAATAACGTTCCTGGAAAAATGTTAATTCTAGGCGATTTTAATAGTCATAACCCTGTGTGGGGAAGCAACAAATTAGACTTGAATGGGAAAACGTTAGAATCCTTTATAGAAGACAACGATTTAGCCTTGCTTAATGACGGATCGCCCACCAGGTTGGATCCTCATCATGGCTCCTATTCGCATTTAGACCTTTCCCTTGTTTCGAAAGATTTAGCTGGGAACATGGAATGGGAAGTATTAGTAAATAACTTTGGGAGTGATCACAATCTTATTAGCATCCATTTTAGAAATGTTTATAACAAACCCAATGACATCGGGTACACAAATGTCGGTTACAAATGGTCTTTTAGGAATGTAAATTGGGATAGGTATCAAACAGAAATTGATGAAGCGTTGAAGTTGGAGTTGAATAGTAGCAAGACAGATTTGGATATTCAAGGCCAATATAACACTATTGTTAAAGTGATCAAGAATGCATCCTATAAGTGCATTAAACGTGCTCAGATTGGAGGCACTAAAAGAAAGAAAGTTAATCCTTGGTGGAATAATGATTGCAAGAAAGCTGTCCAAGAGAGGAACTTTTACAAAAATAAATTGAAAAGATACTATGACATTGAAGATGTAAAGATATATCTGAGGAAGAAAGCCTTTGCCCAAAAGGTTATAAGGAGAGCTCAATACGAGTACTGGACTCAATACTGTCGCAGTTTAAATAGATTTACTGATACGGGAAAAGTTTGGGAACAGGTCAAGAGAAAGAGGGACAGTTCAATGAACAACCACCTTTTTCACAATTTGATCACAAATGAACGTATTATAGAGGATCCTAATGAAAAGGCCAATGTCATGGCCTCCTTTTTTAAATCGGTCGATGACTCATTTACATCGAATGAATGTATTGATGATGTTGTTTTATCCCCGGATGCTTCCTCGAAAAATGATTGTACCAGCGATGACTTTACTATGAAAGAAATGATGAATGTAATAAATAATATGAAAAACTCCTCGCCTGGGAAGGATGATATTTATATAATTATGTTAGAAAAATTGCCTAAGAAGGCAAAGTCATATCTTTTGAACATGTATAATGATATTTGGAAGACTTCCCTTTTCCCGCAACAATGGTATGAGGTAATTCAGATACCAATCCTGAAATCGGGAAAAGACCCGAGTCAAGTAAATTCTTATCGGCCTATTTCATTGCTTTCATCATTATTCAAAGTGATGGAAAAAATGGTGAAACACCGCCTAACGTGGTTTTTGGAAAAAAATCAACTTTTAAACCCCTGTCAGTCAGGATTTTGTAAGAACAGAAACGTAAAAGATCATTTAATAAGGCTGGAGACTGATACCCATATATCACTAAAAACGAATAAATATACAGTGGCTGTTTTTCTAGACCTTGAAAAGGCCTATGATTCTTTATGGAAAGGTGGTCTTTTAATAAAGTTGATTGACTTAGGTATCAGCGGTAAAATGCTCCTTTTCATAAAATCCTTTTTACTGAAGAGAATTTCTTATGTACGAATTAATAATTATCTCTCTAAAAAATACACGCTGGAAAATGGCATTCCTCAAGGAAGTTCATTAAGTCCTCTATTATTTACTCTGATGCTCAATGATCTAAAAATCTCAGAAACAGATGTTAGATTATCATGTTATGCAGACGATATCGCAATTTGGTATTCAGGTACTGATTTAGAGCAAGTTAGGAAAAAAATGCAAAATGCTTTATATGAGCTCGAGATCTGGTTCTGGAAATGGAAGCTTAATGTATCTCCTACTAAATCTGCCGTTTTGATATTTACAAATAGACAGAAAAAGAATATTGAGTTAAAAATCAAGGGATGTCCTTTGCCAGTACATACTCAATATAAATTCCTTGGTCTATGGCTAGATTCAAAACTCACTTGGTCTACTCACATAAATCATATTTTGAACAAATGCAAAAAAAGATTAAATCTTTTGCGATGTATTTCAGGCACCCCTTGGGGCTGTAAATATGAAATTTTGATGATGGTTTACAAAGGGCTCATTCTATCCATTTTAGATTATGGATGTGAAATTTATGATTCGGCGTGTACCTCATTGAAAAAGAAACTTGACTCTATCCAATACAGAGCCCTAAAAATCATTACAGGTACAATACATGATGTTTCTCTCAGTGCTTTACAGGCCCTGACAGGAGAATTGCCATTAAACCATCGAAGAAAAATTTTATGTGAGAAATTCAAAATATATTTATTGTCGAGTAACCTAAATCATCCAACAAGAGAAGTATTAAGGGATGAGAAATTTACCAATATATTATGGAAAATAGGAGAGGGTCCTTTTAAGACCCGATTGAGTACAGAAAATATAGTTATGAGTATTGAAAGGAATAAAGATCTAATACCGAAAATACCAGAGTGGCGATTAAATAGACCACGAGTGTCCTTAGAACTCCATGAAAAAATATTAAAGAAAGAAATGTCAAACGATGAAATGAAATTAATCGCTCTTGAAAGTATTTATAAAAAGTGGAAGGGATACCTTCATGTATATACAGATGGATCCAAATTAGAAGACAGTAGAACCGGAGCTGCCTTTTATGTTTCCCACTATGACGTAACAAAAGAATTCCGAACATCAGATATTTGTATTATGAGAGCTGAACTCACAGCTATTTTGATGGCTTTAAACTGGATTAATACATTAGAAAATTATTGTTCAGTTGCCATTTTCACCGACTCCTCATCGGCATTGCAGTTAATAGATTCATACTTCATTAGATGTGGAATCGTAAATGAAATATTGTGGGTAATAAACAAATTAAGACTAAAAGATATAGATGTAGCTTTTCAGTGGATCCCATCTCACTGTGGCATTTCTGGAAACGAAATCGCAGACAAAGCTGCAAAAAAAGGAGCCTTGAAAAAGGACCTAGACATCGATATTTCACGTACTAGAAATGAAGCAAACGCAACTATTTTAAAGGATTTTAAACGATTGTGGCAAGTAGAATGGGATAATCCTGAAAATCACGGGAGATTTTTACACTCTATTCATAGAAATATAAATAGAGCACTTCATATCATTGATTTACCTCGCCGTGAGGACTGCCTAATCCAACAACTAAGAGTCGGGAAGTGCAGATTAAATTTTTATATGTATGAGATTAATCAACACGAAAATGGACTCTGCGAAAGTTGCGGAGTACATGAAACAATAGAACACTTCTTATTACAATGTAACAAATATGATGTTTATAGATCACAATTAAAAATAAATACAAAATTAAAGAACCTAAATCTGGAGAATTTGCTGGGCCCAGATCCTTGGATTATCCGCAAAGTGTTAAAATATATAAAAGAAACGAAGCGTTTTGAATAGAAATATAGGCTTTTAGTTTTATAACTAATTCATTTTATTCGAGCTGTTCTTTATTTCATGTATTACGCCATTTATATCATCTGACATATCAAATCCTTTTATGATTGCTGCTAAAAATAGCGAATGTAAGCATAGCAAATCCTAACATTGGTGGTGGGATATTAATAAGTTATTTCGCATAATACATATCCTCTGCAATAATTGCTTTCGGGCGATCAAGCCTGAGCCGAAATACCCCAATGACTGGCGTAAATAATCTCATAAGATTGGAAAGCGCCATCTTTAATCAAAACCAACCAACCATGGCGTAAATAATCTCATTAGATTGGAAAGCGCCATCTTTAATCAAAACCAACCAACCAACCTCTAAAATGAGAACAGATAGTTCGTCAACAATATATATAAACTTGATTTGCACATTTTTTGTACCGTGAAAACGTTGGCCAGTGTAGTGTATGTGTGCTGTATGTTGCAATTTTATTTCATTTCATACTCGTTTAAAACACATATGATCCTGATGATGGAAACTCTTATGTTGGTTATGACGAGAATTTAATCAAATTTGCCAGTATCATGAGTATGAGTTCCAATTCCTGATTCGTTCGCTATGTACACAGAATCTCTTTTTCATTTTCACGAAAATAAGCATTAATTCTAGTTTGTTTGACTCTTGAATTGCTTAGTTTGTTCTTTGCGTATCTAAATATTATATGCATACTCTTCATGTAAAATTTCAACCGTTTTTAAGAAAAGAAAACTTAGTTTGCCACTCTGAAATGTCCACATAAATATGTGAATTGGCAACTCAAGAAATCCCATTGTAGAAGTAACTAAACCATGGAAAATCCGTAACTCCCGAACAATTTTTCAGATTTTGCTTGAACTTTCTCAGCTTATGAATTTCTTTGATTGACAGCAAACTCATTCATACTGTCGGTACATGATACAAATACATTTTAATGATATCAGTCAATAGTGACTTTTCATGCACTTTGGAAACTTTTGATCACGTGTTATGACTTATGCCATGCACTTCTCGACTGTTGACTTATTGTTCTTAAGAATATGTTATAGCCCATGAATGAATGCATATATCTTTAATTTTCAAAAGAAGCAAGTTGTTATTAGTTGAAGAAGGTGGGCCAAAACAATAAGATATAAGAAACTACTTGGAGAGAAGTGCATGATTAGTACGTATAAACACAAAAGTTGCCAATGTGCATGAATAAATCGCTATACAGTGATATCATTGAAATATTCATAACTTTCTCATGGATTGTTCTTCAAACTTTTTTTTATCACTTTATCTGATTACCTTTTGCTTTTTATGAAAGCAACATTTCGCTGACCCAGACCTAGTTTTCTATGCAGTTCAAATTTGAGCGTTTTGGGTCAATGACAGTTGTTTCAAGACCGTTATTTTTTGTTAATTGGATATTTAAAGCACCATGTACGATGCAGAACGGATGATCAAAATTGTCCTGTAGATGTTTTGATAAGAGATATCACATTGATAATAAAACTTTATTTTGAAATGTAAAGAATTGCGATAAGTGTCATGAGGAAGTGTGACAGATAGGGAAACCTATATAGAAATCCGGAAGCATATAGGAACGGGGAACTTTGTGTCTCCGTGCGTGTGAAAATTTGCAGTGAGTGAAAAGGTTTCCAAATGAAGGGGAAAATGAGGAAAAGTGAATGTGAGAAGAACATTTAACAAAGGAGAGAGAGAGAGAGTGTGAGGAATGATCGAGAGAGCGAGGGAGATAGCGGCCGGAGGGGGGGGGGGGGGGGGNCAGGGGGGTTGAGATGTATGCGAGTCAGGCTAGCTGTTTGTGTCCAGTTTAGGATTCTGTGAGGTGATATTATCGGCTTTCAAAATTGGTGGACGGTAGAAATATATGTTCAAATCAGTTGCGCACTTGTTATTTAATCAAATGTGCGGATCGAATGCGCACTCGTATTATATCGTCCATATGCTTTAGCTATAGGAAAATGCAGGGAGGAGAAGACAATATTAGCTCACTGAATCCTAATCTGGAAAAGTTAGAATACTGATGTGTGTGTGTGTGGGGAGGGGGGGGGGGGGCGGGAAGAGAAAAATAGAGGGGCAGAGTGTGTCTGTCTGATGGAACGATTTCACAATCAACAAAAGAGGGGTGAAAGTGCGGCAGGTTGGGGTCAAGAATGTAATGTCGTTACCGAGTAATAACGAGTAACCATGACCATCCACATGCCAATGTCTTGAATCATCGGCTGTATTTCTGCATTTTGTCGCAATTCTCCAAATATCTCTGGTTTCATTTAATCAGGGGTGAAGATAGATATCTCTTGTACCAAAGATACAAAAGAGAGTCTCTTTGCTTGCACCAAAATTGCGTGGGATAAAAGTATAGAATATACGATGAAACCCTTTGGAATTAGCAGACATTTATTGAGGGATTTTTAAAATGATTTTTTAATGATGGGTATGTAAGACGGAAACAAATTGCCATTAACTTTACACAGGCGATCTGACCCACACGAATTCGTAGCGCTCCGACCTCTATCGCTGAACTGTGTATTATCTCGAAAAAACGAGATCTCGATAAAGCGAGAGTTTCCCTGACTGTGTATTACTCTCTGTACTGTACATGCACACAACGAAAGCAAAGGGTCTATTTTGGCAGACTAGTATGTAGCGCTGATAAACGTACATTATTGGCTTTCTAGAGAAAATAACGATAGCAAGAAAGACAAACCAGACAAACAATTAAAAGGGTCTATCATGATGACAAAAAGAGAAAGAACATAAAATAAAATGTATATGAGTAATGATGGCACGTAAGCTCGAAATGAGATTGAATCAAAACAAAGCGTTGTTGGAAATCCTCTCGTAGTTTTTTTTTTCTTTTTGATGTTGTATGAACAAAATATTGACTGCTTATGTCAATGAAGTCGAAATAAATAAATTTCCACATTTTCAAACAGGTACAGAAAGCCATTTAAGTTCGCATCACGACCATTAAAACATCCTCATTATACGTTAAACACGTTTGCATTAATCTGTTTTCCATAAAACAAGAGTTTACAAAAAAGTTTCACGATGTACATGAGAACGTTTGTCGTGTTTTCATTTGACATTGAGAACATTAATTACAATCATAAATTGGCGTGATGCCAGTAAATCAATCATTTACAAACATCTCTTTGTCATGTATTGATTAATTCATCCTTATGATGTGCTTTCATATAAGATCTCAAAAGTATCCATGTTCAGTGAAAATATTATTTCTATAAACTAACCCAATATCTTTCGCAAGCTGAGATGAGTGTCAAGTCGCATCTCAAATTACTCTTCCAAAAACCTTCAATATCACAACTGACAGAGCGGGACGTGAACCGAACAACGCTCCTTAAAGGGAAACTTCACCCATACATTGATCAGATGTGCGCTCAGTGGATGAAGAAACTTACAATGGTCATTCTGTGAAAACTTGAGCAAAATCGGACAATTCATTCAAAAGTTATGAATTTTCAAAGCTTTGATTTGCACCCCTCATGGGCTCCTCAAATTAGCAACGTACAGGCACAAAATTGCTTCCAACATGGAGAACTCTCTGTGTCACTTTGTACACAGAATTTCACATTTTCTTCTTTTTGTAGAAAAATACACAAGATTGTACTTTTCTTTTCAAGTATGATATGGACATTTTGATTCTGCATACATTCCCGAATGATTAAAACAAAAATTCATTTATACTTTTCCAGAAAATGTGAAATTCTGTGTACGTTGCCAATCTAAGCAGCCCATGAGGAGTGTAAATCAAAACTTTCTGGGTGAAGTTCCCCTTCAAGGCTTTCGCTTTTGACAGGAAGATTTGTAGATTTACTGCTTGTCAAGTTCACGAACAACTATTCAATGACATCCTCATAAAAATAAAGATTCCATGAGGGCTAAAACGTGCGCTCTCTTACTACAGGACGGATGTCGAACTTGTTATTCTGTTTATCCATGGACCTATAATTGGTCCATCGTTTAACGAGCTCATTTTTACAAACAGTAAACTTTATCTTCATCGATTCGACAGCTATCGCCTTACGTGTGTAAATTTGTTGATGCTTTTGACTCTAGAATTTGGTTTTCCTACGGTCTTTACTCAAAGAATGAACGAAATATTTTTGAGATACTCTACAGGACTACCTTCAGGTTTCTAACTTATAAAATGGTTTTCAGGGAACGTATTTGCTCAATTTCATCGAAAATTTGAATTGATACACCACGTAAAACTCAATGAGGAAGGATGGACAATAAATGCGACTTGTTAACAAAGTTGAAAATATTGTTCTAACGCGGAATCTCGTTGAAAGTTTGAAACAACACCGTTAACTACACTTAACACCTTTGTGACAATCAGCATATAAGAGCAGACGTTCAAGTTTTGGAACGTTTTCTTTATCATCGATAAAGCTGACGTTTTATCTACCTCGAGGGGAAAAAAGAGACAACATTCTACGCAAGAACTCTCAGACAAATTTTTTTGACAGATCATTTTTCTTCGGCGCGAGAGTCCCGCAGAGGCCTTGGATAGAGCTGAGAGGGGAGGAAAAAAATCATTGCCCGACGTAGCACCATGGCTTATTCCAGGATCATTTCGAGCTTCCTCATGTTCATTGCTTTGCAGGTTTGCTTGTCAGGTAAGTACGATTGTTAAAAAGAGACTCAATAAATAAATGAATAAGTACATCAGATAATGAAGGAATGAATAAATGAAATGTATGATATTGCATGGATTTAGCATCCATATAATATACAAATTAAGCATTGAAAAATACAATAAAAATAATTTAATAACCGGAAACACCGAGAAAAAGATATGTCTGTAAGTTTTACCTTGTCGAACTAATGACTATGCAATTGTCCAAACTTGCAGACTTTGCCGAAAAAAATATTAAGCTCTATAATCATTTTTTCTACGATGACAACCTTGTAAAACATGATCTAAAATAAAGTCATGATTCATGTTAGATATACTTTTTGAAAATCCAAATATCTGACAACTTTTGTGTGAAATCAGTGTGATCCAATCAAGACCACAAATTCTTTGTTTTTGCGAAAGTCATAAACATTGAGCGTGAAATACCCCCCCCCCCCCCAAAAAAAAACCCCAAACTTTTCAAAACGCGTTAGAACAAATACAGAAGTGCAACGAAAACAAAATCAATGATCATGAATATCTCATTCTAATACGTATGTTATCATAACTAACCTGTTTTGGATAATTTATGAATTATATTATTTTATCACATTCACAATTTTCAACGTCATAATTACTTTACGATATCATTTTTTTTCTAGAGAATTGCATATTATAGCTTTTTTATACAAATCAAAAAGTCGCTAAAATGGATAATCGTATTCTCACTTCATGAAAATCTATAATCATTCAATCATGAAAACTGTTTAGTGCTAACTGATAAAAATACAAAACAAAACAAAGCAAGTCATTCAATTATTTACGGTGAAAAGTTTTGTAAGACAGTGTGGCCAAGTACGGTATGTAAACAGCAAATCTGTACCTGCAGAAAATACATTCGAATAAAGAATTGAATAAATAGATGAATAACTAAACCATAAAATAATTTCATTTAATTATTTATCGATTTATTTTGTTCCACGCTTCTATTTTCAACAGGGGGAAGGGCATCATTAATAAATATATTATATACGTAATAGCACATGAATTTATTTCAAACTCAAGAATTGCACCAAATCACATCGATTAAAGAAATGGTTTTTTTTTAATCTTAAAAATACCTCAAAGAAAATGTCTGTTTTGCATTTAATGTTTGAAATCAGAATTTGAATTATTTTCCCACTCTGAATTAGTCCATCAACACAACGTATTTACAAATATCAATAGCCTGAATGGGCATCCGCGATAGTCGTGGGAATTGTCTTCTATAAAAACTTGTCATTATTGATATCAATTTTACAATTTACGAGTTTAAAGGGGAACCTACCCCTGGAATTATAACGCTCACATTAAATGAGGAAAAACATTATTTGATCTATTTCGTTGAATTACAAAGTTCAGAACACATACATTTATTTTCGCCGTAAGAATAACACCCAAGTGAAACATAATTTTTTTTTCTCTCTAAAATACACTTTAAATGATAGTAGTTCCCTTTTCGTATTTAATGTCTGATATGAATTTGAATTATTTTCCCGTTCTTGCATTCGTCCATCAACATCAAATATTTACAAATATCAATCACCTGAAGAGGGAACCAAGATAGTCGTGGGAATTGTCTTCTCTAAAAAATTATCAATAGCCATTTTACAACTTACGAGTTTAAAGGGGAGTCTACCCCTGAAATTGTCACGCTCACATTAAAGGAAGAAAACAATATGTTTGTTCTATTTAGTTTAATTATAAAGTTCAGAGCAAATATGTTTATTCTAAACCCAAGAATGACACCAGGTGAAACATCAATGTTTTTTTCTCTAGAATACACTTTGAACGATAATAGCCTTCTTTTCGCATTTAATGTCTGATATGAATTTGAAATATTTTCCTTATTTTTGCATTCGTTCATCAACATCAAATATTTCAAAACGTACAAATATCAATGACATGAAGGGGTTTCGCGATAGTCATGGGAATATTGTCTTCTCTAAAAACTTGTTATTATTGATAGCCATTTTACAACTTACGAGTTTATGGACTACACACTAAGAAATTAGGGTACAACTTTGCACCCCTAGGGGTACAATCCCATGTAACACCGGGTGAACCCTATGGAGTACAAGTTTGAACCCTAAATGTGAGATGCAATTTGTACCCCAACCAAGGGTACAAGTTTGTACCCCATTGGAACACATTTGTACCCCAGGGATGCAAAATTGTACCATTAGGGTACAAAATGAGATCTTTGGCGTTTGGCAAAAAAAGGAAAGGAAAGGATGTAGTTTAGAGGCGTGTATCATTCAATTCTGAATATTTACGCCAGAAGAAGAAGAGAGAAAGAGGGTCGCCATCTTAACGTCTCCACCCGAAAGACGGTATGCGACCTGGTTTCGAACCCACAGGCAGGAACGAACCCAAGTCTATATGACTGTCCAGAACAGATGGATTTCAGGCGCACGCCAAGGCGCCTCAGTCAATATCGACCCTCGATATCGCCCCTCGATACCGACCCTCTTTGTTCGTGAAATAGTGCCACCTGATTGGTCAGCCACTGTCGCCTCGCTCGCTCGCCATTGGTTAAGACGTGTTCCTTTTCTAGTCTGCTATTCATAAACTTTATTCAAAACATCGATGTATTAATGTGTTTTTTTCTTCCGAATCTTGTAAGGATCAACGGAATAAAAACATAGTAATAGATTAAATCTATTGCGTATGAAATAGAGTTCCTAAAGGTAAAATAAGAACAAAATCAGCATTCATTTCCGATCACGTATAGAGAGTGGGGTCTGCATTCTGCACTAGTTTCAAATCGGGAGGGTACAACGTTGTACCCTTCGTACCAGCTTTCATCACATTGGATTAATTTTGAACCTCATAGGGTATAATGAGGATGCCGGCGGGATGCCGGGGTTCAAATCAGTGACTTTGCGTGATTTTGGACCCTAACTGTACCTTAATTTCTTAGTGTGTATTATGATGAAATAAATTGAAGAAATTCGGATAAACCATTGATAAATTATTGATTTTGAAAGCGTTAATAATATCAAAATCCCTACGACTGTTGAGGATCCGTGTGATCTTTAACTTTGAGTTAATGCGTGACATAATTACGGACAACTCCATTCACATTGCATCCATTATAAAAAAGAAAGATCAAACATTAACTTTGAAAAAAGCTCATAATGACTCATTCCAGTAAACATGAAGAATTGATAAAGGAATTCCATATTCAAGCGAAGAAAACAAAATTCTGTTGATTTCCATCTGACACAAAGAATGATTATTTTTGTACGAATGGCGGGTTGTCCGACAATATCAAATTTCAAATTTCCAATGGCGAATAAAATTATTCATATATAGTCACATGTTCCGTCAACGTTGCCGACAGTACGGATCTCCATTAACGGTAGAGATTGTGACACCATTGAGACTTTTAAAATTCACAGTTTTGAAACGGATTTTACAAACTTTTTTTGGTTCAAATTTTAATAATTTGTTCGTGTATTTTCCATCCACTGACGTTAATTCTAGGGATTGGTTCCCCTTTAGATGGGACTCATCTTGTACGAGCCATACTTTCATACCCACGCACATTGCTGTCATCAACCTTTGTTTCTGTTTGTATCCAACATCCTCGTACTCAATCCCTATTTTCCCACGGTGAAATTATCGTGGTGAAATTATCGTAATTAAAGTTATTGTCCAAACATTGTTCGTGTGTCGATACTTCCTTGAGACAGAAAAATGGGGAAAATAACAAGAAAAAGAAAATTGCGTCATGTGGCATTTCATTATCATAAAACTTTATTTCTGTAGTTCAGATTGGTTAATTGTCAGTATGATGAGTTTTATAACGCTAAGGGGGTGCTGCTCAAAAGTTGCAATTGATCGCAAGTTGCAGTTGATCGGAACGTGCCAATCAAAATCATTGTTTCATGCGCGTATTGTTAAATGCGCATACCGTGCGCGAATAAAAATGCGCGTTACAATTTGCAAAGTTGCAGTTGATTTGCAGTTGATTCTGAGCAACACCCAATAAGTGTATTTTCATGCGATATTGATTTATCATATACTGCGATAATATCCATTGTTACAATGGAAAATTGGAAAGAATCTGAACCAAAGATAATTTCGTTTATTAAAAAAAAAGTATATGCAATAGTTTAAATCATTTTTCAATACACAGTGGATTTCCTGACGCTTAGTTTGTTTCGGGGTAGTGTTGATTTATCACAGTTAATAGATATATGTCACAATGGAAAATGCAAAATAAGGATCATGCTGAAGTTCAGATTTATCCAAAACCATCATAAAATAATGTAGGCCTACTAATATGAAAACTAATAATACCAAAACGTAGAAACAAATAAACACGACTAGGAATAGTTATAATTATTGCCCCTATACCATATATACCACATCCCCAACATTTGTTAAAGTTACAAAGGAAACAAGCAGAAAAATCTTAATTCATTTTTAATACCAATGTTATTTAGGATTATATTTTTCTGGAAACAACTCTGAAGAGTGATGTTTCAAACCTGGTACAAAAAAAAAGAAGTTCGATACAACTATCAGTTCAACCATTAGTTAATTGGTCAGATTATGATACTCACTGACTAACCAGGACCGGAGTTTTGCCCCAAAAGACAATTAAAAAGGCGAGTAATGCACATTTCACCGTGGTCGCAGAAAAACAAACAAACAAAAACAACTTCTTTTGTTTTCCTTCCAAAGGTCATTATACCAAAGTGTAATTGAAAGTGCCATATTTTTCACCCAATGAAAACAATTCCGACGGATATAGTGAACGAGGGGGTAGTAAATATTAAAACCCGAAAAATCCCTTAGTGTACATTAGGCTTACTAAAATGACGACAATGAACTATAAATATTTGATAAACTAACTTTTATAACAATTTTTTTCATTGTCATAACTTCATTGATTATTTGTTCCACGGATCTTGCACTGTGAGTGGAATGAACAAAGGAATTTGTGAAAATAAAGAACTTCAGTCAAGTATTCACAATAGCTTCGTGATAAAAATAGACCTATCCATTTCCTAAACAGGTGTGACATATGTTCGACAAATTTCCCCATAGAATAAGACAAAAAAGCATGTCTTTTATATACAGCTAGCTGTTGTAAATCCTTGACTGAAAGTAGTTTATTTTGTCCAAATTCTTTATCCCTTCTGCTCACAGTTTTGGGTAATTAAAATATGAACTACGACACGATTTAACATCAATTTGTGCAATTTCACTGTACGAACGTCACTTTCAAATTACAAAGACGCATTAAAATTGCGTCCACCTGTTTTATTTATTTCCATTTTTATCATTATTTTTGTCTACAAATTTCATTCCGATTCTGTCAAAAGAAAGGCGTTGCTCGCCTCAAAAAAGAAAAACCAAATAAATAGAAATTAATATATCAATCAAGTATATGATGATTGCATGAATGGTTTTACCCGTCTATTTACTATTAAATTTCATTCATTTATTTGTGAAAGTTTATCTCTGACCGTTGTAAAACACAGATAATTTGGCTTTTGATCCCAATGAAAGTAAAATACTCTCTTCTATTTGTTTACTTTGATTGATTGATTTATTGATCTATTTATTGATTGTTTTAATATTTTCTCTCGCCTTTTAACGAGATAGCCTATGTACCAGTCGTTTTGTTTTAAAATTTGCGTGGAATAGAAGACTAGTCTTGTTTCTCCAACCTAGATACCGAGCGAGCAATAGGAGATTGGTGGTTCGACGGTCGTAACAACATCGAGGAATGCTCGGAGACGAACGTACTCAACATCGTAGTCACTACGGCTGTTAACGGCTCCAACCTCACAGCCGGGCAGTGGCAACTCGCTACCTGGGGGAGTGCGGGTGTCTCCGGGGAAGGTCCGCGGTACGAAGAAGCCAGTCTCTCGCTGCCCTTGAGAACCGGTGGCGATGGTCGTGCGAACGTCGTGAGAACCGTACCAAAACGGGTTCGATGGGATCTAACGAGAGGACCGTCGTGCGATGAACTTGGATTCCTCTGCGTCCAGATTCTACATATTGGTTTCTCAGAGAATATAACGGATCCGCAGGCTTCTTGTCATGAAATCACATGCGAAGGTACGTTTTTACTGTATCCTTTAGTTACAGTTACATACAGTCGAACCTGTCTATAGTGGCCACCCAAGGGAAACAGAAAAAGTTGCCACTGTAGACGTTGATCTCTATAGATTTTTATAACACATATCTTCGTCTGGAGGGAACGAATTCAGGTGGCAACTATAGGCCGGTGGTCACAATTGACAGGTGGCCTCTAAGACAGGTATGACTGTAGAAAGCCCAATTCCGTACGATTCAAAACGAATACTTGCTCGGTGGATCAACCTGATTAACTGCCCTAAACAAAGAGGGCACATACCTTCAAAACTGAGGGTTCAACTTGACTAAGAATTGTGTTGAATTGGGGCTTTTACGGGACTAGGACGTTATATATTCCCTAAATGCAAACCTGTTAAAATCAAACAAAGCTAGACCAAAAGATCGGGTCTTATCGACTAAGATTTTCGTAAAGGTTCTATGATCTTCTCTATTGGGGGAGTCAGTTCAATGTAAGGCCCCGGGCACATAGAGCCCCGGAAGCATCACGATTCAACACGACTCTTTGTTAATTCAAAGTTAACTGCCTCAGAACAAAGAGTCGTGTTGAATCGTGTTGCTTCCGGCGCCCTATGTGACCGGGGCTTAAAAAATTATCTTTCTAACTTAGTACAAGGCTGCTGAGAACAAATATCAAGAACAGGTACATTTTGTTTTAATTCCTCTTACAGGGCGTTCTAGCCAGTCATTCCCATGCAATTTTCAACACTCATGTTGTTTTATCTATTTATATTCTGATTTATTATGGAATAAAGTACAATACTATAACAATGCATTGAATTCTCCATTCATCCTTTATGGAAATAACTTATCTTGTAAACCATGTAAGAGAAAAAGAAACTTTTTATTTTATTCTAAAATCATTTTCATTTTAGAGCTATAAAAGGAGTATTTTGATTTGCAAAGTTTTTTTTCCGTGAACCCTAAACACGATTATAAACTATTTCCGTAAAATAAAGTGGGTCATGGAACAATAGATTCGTACGCCGCGTCACGCAGGTTCCGATTTCAATAGCATTACAAAGGAGCACGGAAATGGCGTTCCACTTGATTTTACCGAAATATATTACATCGTGTTCCTGCTATTATCAATTTGCTTTCGACTCATTCGGTTCTCAAACACCTTAATTTCCCCGTGAATGATAATTTTATGATTTTAATTTCAAGGAAATGAAAGTCTCCGACTGTTGTGCAGGGATGGCCGCTGTTCTTGCGAAGAGGAATATCGGGTCACTTATCCATCAAGAAACCTAACTGAAGAGGAAAAGCTAGCAGTCATTGAAAAGGTACCTTGAAAGAAATTTTGTAATTGCTGCATCTCAAACATAAAATTAATTAAAAAGTTTTTCGGAGAATGCCGGAATAACTTCATGCACATGCAGGGTATGATGAAAGTTGCCGAGTATAAATTTGAATAGTAGATATACAGAAACTGTGTTATATTTTCCTGGTTTAATCAAATCAGCCTTCAGAATACTGTCTTCCTAAATCCTGATTAAAATATGATTTATCCAACATCATCTTTATCATCATTATATCCACTGTCGACATAATTGTCCTACAATTTTACAATTTCTCTCAAATTCAGAAGAGTTCGAAAGCGAAATCATAATGAAATTGAATATGAAACAAAAAAACCGGTTGGCAATTTCTGCAGACTTTTGTTTAACCTACCTACCAACCAGATCAGCTAAGCTGCCGAGACCTGGTATGGATCCTCCAGTTACTTCTGTCCATCATTATATTTTTTCAGTTCGTCTGTGCCAACTGTTACAGTATCCGATTCCTTTAAAGCTACAACGTTTTTGTTTTAAATCCAAGATTTATTGTATTTATTTTAACCAGTCTCTTGCAGAATTATTCAGATATTATGCAAAACTATTACAGAAGTAAGCATTTCTTACTATGATCGGTAAAAATATTGATGCATTTTTTGTTGATTTGATTTGATACATTTATCTAAACATGGTTAAAAACTCAATTCAGCACATGCTGTTTTTCAATGGAGCCGTGCAGTAAAAATACATTCAATTACAATGGATACAACGTGTTCATTATACAATAAAAGTACATTAAACATAAGGATTCAAAATGAAGTACCATACTTGAAATACATTAATTAAAAAAAAATTAAGAAAAAATAAATATCCAGACCATTTCAAGATGACGATTTACTGAATTGATAAAATGAAAATTGCATTTGTGAATATAGCTCAGGAATGAGAACAAATAAAATAAATGGAGGAGATTAACAATGCAAAATTAAAGATATGATTACACGTTAGAATACATAATGTAAACAACGTTTATCAAACTGATTTGACAATCCTCTTCTTAAAGATCAACATCACTGAGGAGACAGCAAGTGGTATCCTCGCTGAGGTCATAACTCTGACGAATCAAAACGTCACATCCGGTGCGGTGACCTCGACGGCCAATGTTCTTGAGAGCGTCGTGTCATTGAATTCAACTGATACAGAGGTAAATGTTGTCGCTATCAACTCAACCGTGACTGTGGCAGATCCAGGAATGACCATCTCAAGGGGGTGGGGTTGGTTTTAAAAAATTGACCTTCCTGAAGGTTGGTTGAGCTGCTGCTGGCAAGCAAAAAAGGTCTTCATGTTCGTCCACTTTCGCCAGTAGGTAAAGGGGGGGGGGGGGGATTGAGGGGAGCCATACACCGTTGGTATCTCCATAGGGAACAATAATTAATATTTGGTCAAGGGGAGCGAGATGCCGGTTCGCCCGTTTCCCACGATTAGATATATGTACACGAGCGGTTTCTTGTTTAGATTCTTAACGCCGTTCACACGATTTTGGAGGTGCTGTGAAGATCGTGTCTTTTATCACATGTTTATGCAGTTAAATCATGATAATTATCCAAATAATTTGTGAATTTCATTTGGCCTTTGGTGCAATGTACTTACAAAAGTATAAAGCATATTGTCGTAATTCAAATCACTTTCTTGGCGATTTTCTCAAAATTGTGATCATACTCTAATTTTTCATTATCTGATTATCTGACTATGTGATATTTACATAATCATTTTCACTGCATCTGCACAAGCAATCAAATTATGAAGCACGACATCCCCCACCGCTGATCCAAATGTTTAAAGGTACCAAACATCATGAACATGGGAAAGTATGGAAACCTTTGCGATTTATTTGATCAATTTTCCTGAAATCACTGTTATTTCTGATGAATATTTTTATCCAATATCATAAACTGCAGATAACGCGCAACGTGGTGGAAATCGTCGGTAACCTTTTGAACTCTGACCCGGAAGCACTAGCTGTATCCCAAAGCGCGAACCAATCAGGAAGCAGAGTTATTCAAGCTTTGGAACAGCAACTGCAACAGGTCGATTTGGGCGCGAACAATGGGTCATTTACAGAGGTTCAACCTAACATAGCAGTTAAGGTAACTATGAAGTGAATGGAGTATGGTGAATTTAATTCATGTCAATTTATCGTGATAAAACACACACATGATAGCCACGCACAATATCTATCAAGGAAGTAGAAAGAGGAAGACTTTTTCTTTAATTCATCATATGGGAACAGTATTGCAAAGCGTTTTAACATCAATTTCAAACGCTAAAAACGCAAAACATTTTATCGTAATCACGCCGGATTTAAATGCAAATTTCCTTCTTTCTATTAAATGTACTAATTGAATCAAAACCTTATAAATGTGATCAAAGTTAAGCAAAATGAAGACCCAAGAAGCTCACGAAACCTTCACCAACTGATGGACATTTTTTCCTGAGTATGAAACACAATCCAAAAAAAAAAATCATCACATTCACGCTAAAAAATTTTCGAAATAGAATCCAAACAACTATTAGTTAAAATACTATTGTGTTTAATTGTTGTTTTTATCAATCGTGACTTAATTGAACTAAGGTTAAACTACAACATGGAAAAATCATAATCGGTAAAAATTTCATTTTAGCCAACATGAGAGTGTTTTCGAAATTAGTCGACGGAGAATTTTAGACGGTAGAAAACGAGTGCGCATCCGATGTGCGCAACAATTGAGGCGCACATTAGATGCGCACTTTTTCAGTCCACAGACCTCCGTCCACCAATTTCGAAAACCCACTTATTCTAGTATCTGTTGTGTGCTGTGTAATTATTTACGAACGCTAGATAAACTTTTCCCCAATTACTTTAAGGGTCAGATCCATGATGATGAAATATGATCTTTGCAATAGAGATTAATTTGAAGTGTGGTTTAGAATGAAACTATTATTGTCACATTAAACTTTACCGCTTGCCAACCAATTATACAATTAAGGTCGCAATTTATGTACCACTTTAGAAGTTTAGAATTGCTCAACAATAGCAATTGCTTTCTGGATGACTTCAGATTTAACTAATGAAGTTTAAGTTTATATTTAATGGCTGTCACCATCCACTTGAGAATGAATAATTTTCTATTAGTTTTTCTACGAGAGTGGAATCACAAAGTACTTCAAATCAAGTAATATTTTATTGTCAAGATTATACAGCCTTAATTAATTGTCAATCTGAAGTGTGTGTTAAGTACGTATTGCTTAAGTAATATCGTCCGTATTTTCACGAAGTGACGGGAGCCAAGGGGTATTGTTGCATGAAGACAAAGATATCCCGACATAGTGCCAATTCAACGGGCATACTATCAAACAATGTGTTAATTCTATAGAAAGACACGTTTCAATGGATTTATAACTCCTTCCGTGTAACAATACCCTTTGGCTCCCGTCACCTTCGTGAAAACACGGACGATATATAAATTTGCTTTCAATAAAATTATTTTGACATGCTTTTTATTCCTCTTTATATTTCAATGTGTTCTTATTTCCTCACCTCCAACTCTCTCCTCCTTTCGTTCTCTATTACTCGTCTCATATCAACGGATACACACACACACACACACACGCACGCTCGCACAACCACACTCACACAAACACACACATACATACACTCTCTCCATTTTTTCTCTCGTTCTCACTCATTATTATGGTGTTGTCGATTTCAGTCAACTGTGACGACGGGCACGTCGACCGGAAGTGGTACATCCGTAATTGTGTGCCTCTGTTTATTGTTACGTCACAGTTAATTGCGCACGTAACAATGACAAGACGCGTAAATCTAGGACGTACCCATTACGGTCGACTGTGACAGTGACTGTGACGAATGAAATCGGAACTGCCATAATCATGGCGTAAGGGCGTGTCGACCAGAAGTAGTATAACGTAGTTTTTTGCGCGTCTGCTTATTGTTACGTGTACAACTAGCTGTGACGTAGGAATGAGCAGACGCACAAAATCATGACGTTTTGATTACGGTCGACGTGCCCTTGGTCACATTTTACTTAAATCGAAAACTCCATAATTATTGTAGGCTATTGCTGCTCTTTTGATAAAAATTAACAAAAAAAAAACAACGAATGAACTTATGCATCCTTTTCTGTCGTAGGTCCAAACGGCTCGACCTGAAGTGCTGCAAAAAGGCTTAACATTTTCTTCTCGTCGATCAACCGTGGACGGCCAGCTTTCTCCTTATGATATCAGCCTCATCGATCATGGAATCGACGATGTCGGCTCCGACATCAATGACCTCCGAGCATCGATCAACGCGAAAACTGAATTCGCAAACCACAGCGATAATAACGCATCACCGGGTCCAGATGAGATCAGGGTCGCGTTTTCGGTCATTCGGGAGCCGTCGCTTTT
This sequence comes from Temnopleurus reevesii, assembly GCA_036244855.1. Taxonomy (NCBI): domain Eukaryota; kingdom Metazoa; phylum Echinodermata; class Echinoidea; order Temnopleuroida; family Temnopleuridae; genus Temnopleurus; species Temnopleurus reevesii. Next base: position 5,460 of record BQKZ01006963.1, on the reverse strand, counting down.
CGTCTCAGACGTGAACAATCAGAGGACGGTGTTGGACGATCACGGGACGGTGGTGGACAGTGAACCGTCGGGAATGCGGCGTCCAAACACGCCTGTTATATCAGTGACCATTGAAGGTGGTTGACTTCGAAAAACGAAAACGGAGGTCACGACTATTTTCCGTCCGATTCAGGTATACTATTCTTATATTCATTGTTTTTTTTTCCGCAGGATATTGTATATGATATCTAAATATCCACATCTCTCTAAAAAAAAATGCTCTGTGTTATAGAGATAATGTCAATTAAGTTGGATTATCCTATTGAAGACCGAAGGGAACCAAAGATTGCCGATGTGTTCCGAAAAGTATGATCGATGCATTGAACGCCGAAAACGCCGAGGAAGGACGAAATGTGTGTATGAATGATAACGATATCCTGGCCCACTCTTCAACTTTTGGCTATCCATGTATGACCTCAAAGCTCTAAAAGGCGAAAAGCGCCAAAAGGTCGCCGAAGAGTGCCAAAGATCGAGTGAAAAAGCGTTATTATTTGGCTTACTTAGGTACGCTTCATCTGTTAGTATGACTGTACTGGTTTTGTCTCTTTCTTTGCACAGATCAGTAATGATATCTTGATCATCGACGACCCGATTTGTGTCCTTTTGGACTTTGAGGCTCTTTGAGGACTTTGGTAGCGGCGATTAGTTCAGTGACTAGTTTTAAAACATAGTTCTGGCCAAAAGCTGAAGAGCGCCGGAGAGTATCAAAAAGTGCTGAAAATTCCGAAAAGTTTCCCTTCAGCACTACTTGGCACTCTTCGACACTCTTTTTTTTTTTAGTAAGATTGATTGATCTCTTATTAATATGTAATTAATCTCTTTATGTACAGACCAGTAATGACATCTTAATCATCGACGACCCTATTTGTGTCTTCTATGACTTTGGGGCTTGCAAAGGTACCAGTAATTGTTCCAGTTACGAACAAAAAGTAGATCTTCCCCGAACAATAAGATACGTCAAATTTATCGGGTGCTACTAAAAGCTGAAGAGAGCCGAAGAGTACAAATGTGTTGAAATGTGCCGAAAAGTTGCCCTCCGACACTACTCGGCACTCTTCGGATTTTTAGTGTTATTAATATTAATAAAGAGATTAATATGTAATTTATCTCTTCATATACAGATCAGTAATGATATCTTGATCATCGACGACCCGATCTGTGTCTTCTGGGACTTCGAGGCTCGCAATGGTATTGGTGACTGGTCCAGTTACGGCTGCCGTGCATTGGTTGTGAACACGCCCGGTGATGCTACAGGACCTATCATGTGCACATGCAATCACACTACCAACTTTGCTGTTATCATGGTAATTTTCGCTTTTATTACTATCCTTAAATGCATGGTATATTTTGTAGATACATTTGGTCGCGAAGCCGAAATTTTTCATACGTCGAACAGAACAATACGAGTGTATTGAGGCGTAAAATTCATTATAGTCATGCGAATTAAGACGATCGAACGCTAAAGAATTGAATAAATTCGATTGCTTGTATGTGCAGCATAAAGGTGAGTTGTTCAACTCGTAAAGACGTCTTCCTTAGAACCATCTTTCCAATTCCTAAATTCACATCGTTGTGAGGGAGCTTTTACAATGATTGATCCAGATATGACTGCTCCTTGGTTGCGAACACGCCTGGAGATCATGTGGGACCTAGCATGCGCACAGGCAATCACACCACCAACTTCGCTGTCATCATGGTAATATTTGCTTTTATTACTTTATAACAACACGATACAGACTATTTCCGCGAAATAAAGTGGGTCATGGACAACAGAACCGTACGTTGTGTATTGAAATGTGCGGACATACATCACCAGCCGGGTCCCATTTGAAAAGCATTACAAAAGAGCACTGAATTGGCTTTCGACTTAATTTTTACGTAAATAGATTCATTGCAGGATATTTGTGTTAATAACTGGCTGCAAAATCAATTAAATGTTTTGGATAGGCTGATCTTGAGGTTTAAAGCCTTCTCATAGCTTTGCAAATGGAGGAGGACGAAAGCTGACGAATTGGAATACGGAAGCTAATGTGCAGCTGCAGGAGTTGTTCAACTCGCAAAGATACCTTCTTCGCGCTGCTTTCGTATTTTTCCAATTAGTCAGTCTTCGCCCGCTACAATTTGAATTTTGGTGTGATGTTTTTTTTTTTGCCAGTGACCGAGCAAGCTATGGATGCCGTTCTTTGTTTCCGACTATTCCTTATAACGATCATATTTCTACCTTTCAGAATTTCCACAGCCCCGAGCAATCTATCGTCTTCCACAAAGCGTCCACATACCTGAGTTACATCGGATGCGGGCTGTCCATAGGATGCCTAATCATAACTTTGGCGGTCTATATACTTTCACCGTGAGTATAAAAAACCTCTTTTGTAATGTATTCAAATTTATTCACGTTTCCCCGAGACGAGCAATGTATTCAGCTGTAAGAAACTAATTAGATGAAAAATGTCAAAATTCCACTTGCAAAAGTCAACGTTGCTAGGTTGGACAATCATTGTAGCTACGAAACAAACAGTGCATTTTATTCACATTTCTTCTTTTGAACTACGCGTATTTTATATTAGGTAAATAAATAGATAGATTGTCATTGTGCGTTTGACAAAGAAGCGTGCTTAAAATTTGAATATATCATGAAATTGGTAGATCGGGATTACAGGCTGCTGTTTTATTATCAAGAATAATTTTGTGAATGATATCAAAGATAGCAATAATTAAAGATCAGAATTGACTACCTTCGTACGATAAAAAAATACGTCATTTATAATGTTTATGCCATTCAGAAGAGAGCATGCATGGCTACATAATGATATTTACTGGTTTACGGTTTCATGATTTAAGTATAATATTCCAAACTAATCATTCTAATTCTCTGATATCTTCTTTGTTTGTACCGTCACTAGAAATTCAATCTGACATAAAATCCTAGTATCAATGATCTTTGTCATAAAGAATGTATGACGAGCAAAATGTCCACCCAAATTTACCAACTTTTTGTCAACTTCTTGTTTTAAGTTATACCTTTTTTATTAGTTGTAAATTAGCGGGATCGAGTATCCATTAACCATTCAGTCAAAGTACTGGTGTATGATAAAATACGTAAAATACAGTGCTTACTTGCAATAAATCATACAAAATAAATTTCATCAACAGGAAACTACGACAAAAGCAACCCAACCAAATCTTCATGAACATCTGTCTCTCCCTCCTCCTCCTCTACATCGCCTATGTCATGGTCGTAATCTTCAACCAACATCGAAGCGACGTCATCGCAAACGACGACGACGTTCAACACGCCAAAGAGATCGAGATGAAGATTGACATCGGGTGTTTTGCCTTTGCGGCACTGGTCCAGTATTTTACGCTGAGCTCGCTGATGTGGATGGCCGTTGAGGGCGTTAACATGTATCTGCTTTTCGTCCAGGTTGTGAACGCCACCATTCCACGGTTCATGATGAAAGCTTCTCTCATTGCGTGGGGTAAGTGTTTTGAGATTTTAATCATATCCCATTTGATTTGCATTTGATTTGATCGAGTTTGTTATTTGTTTTGCATATTGTTACATTGTATCTCGAGTTAAATTGCTGTCGGACAGTTTAGAAAAGGACGACCCCCACTATTACGTACTAGTTTGCATCAGCCTAGCGTTTATGAAAATTTAAAAAACGCTCCCTGGAGGCAAACAATGCATGTCATACGGTAAACTGACGTTCAGCGTATGCTCCTTAAGTGCAAGCCAAACGTTAGTCCACCGTCTGATCAGCTTATACTGAGCACTCTCGGAGAGCGGTTTTTTTATTAAAAAAAAAAAACCCACAGGGCCGGCACAAGCTAAAATTAAAAACACCAAGGTGTGAGTGGGCCTTAACATCTAAAATCATGGAGCGATGTTAAAATTGACAACATTTACAGTTTCGGGATCCAACGAAGTTTAAAACCAACATATTGGATAAACAAGGTATCGTGAAATTTGGCGGACGCTTGTAGTATTGCTTTGAAGAAATGTTATCTTCTTCTTCTTCTTTGGTTGGCTTCCTCCAGTGTGGAGAACTGTCAGCGGGACAGGATTCCTTCAGGTGCATGACGTTTACATGATAGGATACATCATTTACCTGTTTACAATTACAGCGAGGCACTGATTCGCTTAATATGTATGTCAAGCAAGAAGCTAAGAGATAGATTGACAGATATTGAATCACAAAGAGAGATATGGGAGCAAGAGCCGAGGAGGGTTAGCTCTGTAAAGCATTATCATTCCTTATAAAATGGATACTTCTGATTTTTTAGCAGGCTTCTCCATCTTTTGTATTACTCGTGTTCGTTATCTGCACTATTAGAATAGCTTATTATTTTTCTTTTGCGTCTGAATTGTGATTGTGTTTTGTGTAACTTTGACTAAATATGTGATTTTTTTAATCTCTCTTGTAGGGTTACCAGTTATTGTTGTCGGTGTCACTGGAGGAATCGCTCGTGAGCATTATGTTGACCGGCATACGTGAGTTTAGTTTTTCTTCTTTGATCATTCATCTTGAAGTTCTCTTTAGTTCTTATCATCGTCGTTCTTTTTTCTCCCCACCTCCCTATATTTCGCGGTATACGTTTTCTTGTTTGCTGTTGTTACTTTTCTTGATCTTCTTTGTTCTTCTTCTTTTCCCTCCTTCTCCTCTTCCTCTTCATCTTCTTCTTCCATCTCTTCTACATCTACCAGTACCACTACTTCTCTTTTCGGGTCTGTCATCATCCTTCATTCTCCAGAAATTTTTGTATTAACCCTAATCAGGCCGGGCTTTTTTCAGCAATGCCCCCACCCCCCATCAGATCTCGGCCGTAGAACGCGCGATCGCGACGAAAATTGGCACGTACGATGCTTGCGGCGTACTCTACCAGAATGCATGGTTAATTTTTCCAAAAAAATTGTTGAAATAATTAAATATGCTAATTTATGCATAAAATAAGTTTTGGGCTCTTAATCACTAATTAAATCTCCAATTGAGCTGATTTCTTTTTGAAAATATTCCTTTTAGCATTCTCTACAAATTTGTAAAAAAAATCATTACCGAAATTAATTTCTTATGTATTTCACTGTTTTATGAATTTCTTATGTATTTCTTTGTTTTTTTACCTTTTGTTTTTGTTGTTTTTTTTTACTGATATTTGTTACAGACATTATTTGAGGCAAAATGCTGCAAAAATAATTAATTTGAGTCATTAAAAGTAAAAATATTCAAGTTTTTATGATATTTTAGTGAAAACACAATTTGCATTGACTTTGTACACAAAATCACGTGTTTGAGCAATTTTGGGGTTGACGAATTTCTTTCAAATGGGCGTGGCACAAAAACGGTACACGCGGGCGCGGCGAATTTGGTCTCAAAAGTTGCGCGATACTTGAAAGAAAAAAGTCATGACGCATCACGAAAA
>BQKZ01006962.1:24771-35152 GCA_036244855.1 Temnopleurus reevesii | reverse complement strand
ACAGATTCAACTAATGCGTGGGCAAAGTCTTTTCAATTCCCTTCTCTTTATATTCAATTGTTTTACCTCTCATAAATCGAATAGAAAACAGCCAACCTTATTAACCCAACCTTGTATTTATAAGTCAAATGATCGTCTAAGTCGAAGGTAATTTCAAGACACTTACCCTTATACTTTATTATTCTACCCCTTATAGGCCAAATTTTCTTCAAGTCAAAACTATTTCTTCAGTCCAAACAGATTCGACTAAGCGTAAGCAAAGTCTTTTTAATTCCCTGGCCTTCTCTTTATATTCAATTGTTTTACCTCTCATAAATCGAATAAAACAGTCAACCTTATCAACCCAACCTCGTATAAGTCAAATGATCGTCTATCGAAGGTCTTTTCAAGACACTAACCCGTATATTTTATTATTATACCCCTCATAAGTCATATTTTATTCAAGTCGAAGCTATTTCTTTAGTCCAAACATATTTGACTAATAAGTAGGCAAGGTCCTTTCAAGTTCCTTCTCTTTATATTCTATTGTTTTACCCCTCATAAATCAAATTTTATCTAGGTGGAAACTCTTTCTTCAGTCCAGACAGATTTGACTTTGGCAAAGTTGACTATATCTTTCTCACTCTCCTTTCAATCACCTTAATTTTTCTTTCTCCTTCCAGTACCACTCTCTTTCATTTTGACTCCTTCACCATTCTTCTCTTCCCGGCCTCTCTCCCTTGCTTAAGTACCCCACTTTTTTGGTAGTCAGAAAGAATGTTACCATATATTTGGTTAGCATTTGAAAAATACTGAAATCTGTCTAATTGAACTTGTCTAAGTTGAATAGTTTCCTAACTTGACTTGATGGAACTTTTTTGAAAAAAATTATACAAAATCTGTAGGGCAATTCCATGAAAGTGTCCTGTCTGTTATGCCCAACAAAGCTTAATATCTTTAACTATTCATTCAAATTCTGTGAGATTCAATAGTATCTGTCCACACATAATAAATGAAAAGTAATTTCAATTGAACTCAGGGTGCTACAAGAATTGTTGTCACCAGTTGCCCTGTTGGGCAACCAAGTTTTTTAATCCACTTGCCCGAGAAAAGTTTCTCTTGCCCGAAATTGATGGCAATTGCCAATTTTCTTATATATAGTGGAAAACTAGTTTAAATCTGTTATGTTCCCTATCAGGCAAGTGACAATATCATTCACTTGACCGACAGTTAAATTTTGTTGCCCCGGGCATATAGGCAAGTGGGTTTGTAGTGCTCTGGATGCACTCACTGTTAGCATAATGTACATTAAAAAGATGTGGAATTGCCCATAAACCAGAGTATGCGATATTTCCTGTTTGCTTTACGTTTTCTCTTATCCTTGGCTATGCCCATATTGGTGAATGTTGTTCTTTCCAAAATTTAGTCATGATCTTAAAAATATTTTTCTTCTTGAAAATCTTGACAGGATGCCAATGTGCGTGCATGCTTACCTGAAACGTATACAGATGCTGCATACAACTCAGTGGATGTTTCGTAAGTACATTAAATCAGATTGATTTTTTCCTCTGTATATTAATATGTATTTTATAGGCCTGCATTCCATGTCAGCGTACTTTTCATTTTACATGTACATTTAATTCGGCCCAAATTGATTCTTTTAAATCAGCTCTTTGTATAATGTGTTTCTACCCTTCATGATTTGAAATATACACTGTGATTAGAAAGGACAAATGCTTTTTGACAAAGTAAACAACTTCATTCAAGCATTCAAAATCAATAGATATACACAAAAAAAGATTCTCTCTGTCGTATTCCTCCAGAAACATGTCAAACTGAAACAGGGGTCTCACAATTACTTGGGCGCGTAATTTCATTTTCGTATATCTAGCTAAATATGCCTGAATGAATCACTCACCCTCTTCAAGAAATATCTAAAAACTCATTTTTATAATTCTTAATGTATCCTCTGGAAAAAGCACTATATAAATTCAAGTATTATTATTTACATAACTTTTCTTCTGTAACTCTTTCATCTAAGCGCACTGAGACCCTTTTCAAAGGTGTCGTATTATTATTATTATTATTATTTTGTTAATTTCTTTACTTTGTCCTTGGATTATTCATGCTTTGTCCAATATCATTTGTCCAGTCTGCTCACAGAGACAATGAAGTACATTTCCCGTTCCTGAATATCTTGCTTTCATCACATTTGACAATGTTCTTTAAACTGTTAATTTGTTTTATTTCGTTTTATTTCCAGATTAATTGTTGGTCTTGCTCTGAGTATACTATTCCTCTTCATAGAGATCATTGGATTTATGTCTGGAGTCTCCATGTTCATCCATACAGTTGGACTTCTCTGTATCCTTTCTAGTAGATGATAGATTATCCCTTTAAGAACTGAACGGCCAGAAAAAGCCCATCATTTTCAATACCCTTTCGTAACCATGGTAACCATTCTCGTTATGAATTATGAATTTCTTGTGAAAACAATCCTATCAAGAATACCATGAACATGATCAGAATTATTTCATATCATCCTTAAAACATGAGACAGGTAACAATTATGCTACACCTTCCAGTGTGTATAAATAAGATTTTTTTTTTTTTTTACACAATCTTCAGTTACTGTTGGGCTTATGCGATTAAGATGAATTGATTCCACACTCCTAAATTAACTTTTATTTCTGTCATTTTTTTTAAAGGTAATCTTTGGTTTCATGTAACAGTGCAGTTTCAGTATTTCTCCAAACAGACTTCTAACTGACCTTTTTGAGAGATGTAAATGACAAAAGTTTGCAAACTGTAGAGAGATATAAAAAAATATTGATTTTCTCAGTCGGACCTACAGGAGAGCATCGATAAGATCCTAGATCACCACCAGAGATGCTATTCTTCTTTTAAAGGGAACATGAGGCCCCAAAAGAATTTGCTAATCAGCATGATACATACAAGTAAAACCAACTCCCATATAAACAAATCACAATGCTGAAAGTTTCTTATTCTTTGACAAATTGAATTTGTATGACTCAGTTTTTCTTGTGATAATTTTGAAATTGACTTGTACAAAGACTAGCTCACTTGTGAAGCTATAGGGCATATATACAAAAGAAAGGACACAAGTTATAAAAAGCACCGCACAGAGTTAATTTCTGTGTATGATCATGAACATTTCTGCAGTAGAGCTCTTATATTTATGCATAAAGCTAATGTATATATAAATGGACCTATTATTATTATTATTGTATTATTATTATTATTAATATTATCATAATTATTAATACTGAATAACGAGAACTGCTGAAACATCTTATCCAATAATGAAGAGCTGTGGAGTAAAAGGAAGTAAAAAAGAGCTTGATCTTTCGATCCTAGCAGAATCTTATTCATAAGCAAAATTACTAATATTAGTATAATTATTAAATTTAATTTTATTATTATTATGATCATTATTATTAGTAGTATTTATTATTATTATTATTATTATCATTATTAATATTACTAAGAGAAATGAAAAAATTTAAACCTTTGATCCTTAATTCTTGACCGCTCTTCTAATCAGCCACTGCCTGTCACTCGAGTGCAGCCATCGCACTTTCTTTCTATCTCTTTGAGGAGTGGCCATGCTACATATTCTGGTATATATTCGGTTTCTGTAGGTGAGTACGACACTTCGTCAAAAAGCACTGCACGGTTGCCAACCATTACAGGAGATGGATTATATACAGTGGAAACTCTGTATGAAGGGATCTTATATAACAAAATATCTGCTATGGGTCCTGTAACACAAAGGAGGTATGATAAACTGAAAATTAATTGTATATCTACGGTACATGTTTTGCTATAGACATAGGATTAATAATCATTGTAAGTTTAATTGCATCTTTTATGTTACAGGCCCACCAAGAGGTAAAAATCTGGTCCTAGCTCTTTATAACTCATTATTTTTTTAATTTTATTATACTCTAAAGACATTACTGTTATAACAAGGTATTTATGATGGTCCCAAGCACCTCGTTATACTGAGTTTCCACTGTATAGCACTATTGGATAACGTCCATATTTTATACATTGTATAATGGAAATTAAGTTATTGCAGGACCTACTGGGAAACTGCAGCAGATACCCTAGGTAAAAAAGAGTTGTTAGTACTTGCTGCATGTATTATGATTATTTCTTCGGGTGAATTCAGTACTGACTTTGCACTGCCTGAATGGATGACTGAGTAAAATGGCTTTCTTGCTATTAAAAAATTGGGTTAATAGCTTCCCAGCTTGTCACATTCTAATTCCTGATCAAATATTGTCATGGCTGATACCTCTGCCCATGCTGTACACTTGAAGAAAGGCTAACATTCCAGATTATGCACGAGGATAGAAATTCAAATATGAATCGCACAGAGCTTTTAATGAAGTAATGTTAAAACCAAAAACGAAAACAACAACCATGCATGTGAACCAGATATTTTCTCATGTGAGAAAGCTTACCATTTCCTTTCTCTTACACTCTATTCAGGAAGGTTGCTCATGCTGTATACTTTCAGAGATGCCAACCATCCCGATTATGCATGAGGATAGAAATTAAGATGTAATTAAAGTGTGAATCACCAAACACTTGGCTCAGGGAAAGTCCCTAAGCGCTTAGAAAAAAGGATGAATAGAGATAATTATAGAGATGCTAATATTTTGGCCCTATACATGGATAATGGAATAAGCTAATTAACGGTTTGATAACATCAAACAGGTTTGTTGTAGGAAATTTAACAAGCATAAAAGGTTGAAACCTAATCCAATGACGTTACCAAGCACATTGTAAACAGAAAATCACTGAACAAAAAGATATGTTTTTAACAAAGTTTTAAAAGATTCTGTTTAGTTTGCCTCCTTTACAGTGTATTGTAAATTATTCCAGAGTTCAGCTGAAGCATTTTACCGGATTCCTGAAGGTTGGCATCTAGTCTTTACATACAGACTCCTGGCTTCGAAATATGCACATTGCACAAGCCATAGTCTGCAGAATTCATTGGCAAGGCTTTTGTGAAAAAAAAATGAAATTTAAATCAAATTCATCTCTATTAGATTTTGTAACAAATGGTTACCTCTGGAAGCATCAGAAAGCATGTATTTTGAGGATTACAAAAGATGCAATGGATATTTTAAAAAATCATCAATATGATATGTGCTTAACCATTATTTTTTTCTTCAAAATTCTGATAGAACTTTTTGTTTGTTCTGTCCATAGTGCATTTCCAGCTGTTGTCGAAATAGGGGTCTTGATAGCTGTGCTAGGACTCAAGAAAGTCAGGTGATGATGTCACATGATTCCTTNAATTCCTGATCAAATATTGTCATGGCTGATACCTCTGCCCATGCTGTAAACTTGCAGAAAGGCTAACATTCCAGATTATGCACGAGGATAGAAATTCAAATATGAATCGCACAGAGCTTTTAATGAAGTAATGTTAAAACCAAAAACGAAAACAACAACCATGCATGTGAACCAGATATTTTCTCATGTGAGAAAGCTTACCATTTCCTTTCTCTTACACTCTATTCGGGAAGGTTGCTCATGCTGTATACTGACAGAGATGCCAACCATCCTGATAATGCAGGAGGATAGAAATTAGGAAGTAATTAAAATGTGAATCACCAAACACTTGAACCAAGTATTTTCTCATGAGAGAATGCTTACGCTTTCCTTTCTCTTGGTATACATGTATTCTGGAAGGTTGGCTTCTCTGTATCATGTAGAATATTCATCAGGTTGGAAAGTAGAGTGTGACATGTTAAACAGCTGAAGCAAATGGGGGAACACTTTGAGTTATTTTCAGTTATAAAATTGAATTTAGACCAGACATCTTATAATATTCCTGAAGGTTGGCATCTAGTCTTTACATACAGACTCATGGCTTTGCAATGTGCACGTTGCACAAGCCATAGTCAGAATCTAATAGCAAGGTTTATTTCAAAAATATTTTTATCAAACTCACCTCTATTAGATTTGGTAAACAAATGGTTACCTCTGAAAGCATCAGAAAACATGTATTTCTAGTATTATAAAAGATGCAAAGCAAATAAAAAATTATTCAAAGGGAAACCAAACTCTAATTTATTGTGCTCTCATTGAATAAAGAAAATCGGATGAACAAACTGGGAAAATTTTAGCAAAATTGGATAACTCGTTAAATAATTATTAATTTTCGAATCACAGATATATAACAGGGAATACATTTTAAGGGGAGTGAGAGTGATTGCTCTCCTAAAGGTCCCCTTAAATGCTTTTTGGGGAGTGATTTATTGAGCCCAATTTTACTACACGAAGACCCAATTAAGCTCCCCTAAAACTCTTCTTGAGAGCATCTAGGAGAGGTATTTGTAGCTCCTCTGCAAATTATAAAATTCAGTCCCTGATATAACGATCCCTAAAACTGACGGGGATCCGTGCGATCAGCAATTTGATGTAATCTATTACGTAATGTCGAACAACTCCTCATTCACTCTGTGTACAAAATTTCAAATTTTTTCTTTTTTACGGAAAGGTCAACCAAATTCTTATTTTCAGTTGGAGTATAGCATGTCTTTATCCATTCTGCACATATCTTGAGAATAATTATGTTGTAACCTTACTCTAAATTTTATATCAATCCATTATGTACAAAGTGAATGAGGAGTTGTCCGACATGACGTAACAGATTCCGTTTTGATGTTGCTGATCGCACTGATCCCCATGAGCAGAAGTGATCATCAATTCTCTGTGAATTAAAAAAATCCTAACTTTTGAACGTATTGTCCGATTTTCCTCACATTTTCACAGTTTGCTCATTAGGTATTTCTTCATTCAATGAGAACATGACAGTTCCAGAGGTTGGTTCCCCTTAAATATGATAATCTGGCAAATTCTTTGCTTGACCATTACTGTTTTAATTGAAGAAAGTTAATCAGTTGTCTCACGATGTGCAAACGTCCCGACTCGGCGGGGAACAATAGCGCGACCGCTGATTGGTCAAGGGCAACAACCAATCACAGCACTAGGAACACACACCCGATCGCCCCGGGCCGCTCCCGAGGCAATATAAGGCGCGCGCAGCGTAGCCTGTCTTCATATAGTTTGATAAAGGCGAGCAGTATATAGCAGCCGAAACGTCACTATACTAACGTTCTACGTTTGCACATCGTGAGACAACTGATTAACTTTCTTCAATTATTCTTCACCACGATGAACCTCTTTCGAACCATTGCTGTTTTCTTCAAAATTCTGATATTACTTTTTTTTTGTTATGTCCATAGTGCATTTCCAGCTGTTGTCGAAATAGGAGTCCTGATAGCTGTGCTAGGACTCAAGAAAGTCAGGTGATGATGTCACATGATTCCTTGGTTGACAGATGATCATACCATGGCAGAACAGCAGACAGACAGACCAGAATCTTTCAGATCTACATGTAACTTTGCCCAAGGAGCATCACAGTGTATAGACTCAAGAAAGTCAGGTGATGATGTCACATGATTCCTTGGTTGTCAGGTGATCATACCAAGGAAGAACAGCAGACAGACAGAGCAGAAGCTATCAGATCTACATGTAACTTTGCTCAAGGAGCATCACAGTGCATAGACTCCAGAAAGTCATGTGATGATGTCACATGATTCTTTGGGTGTCAGGTGGTCATCTTATGGTAGAGAAGCTGATGGACAGAGCAGAATCTATCAGATCTAAGTGTAACTTTGCCCAAGAAGCATCACAGTGCATAGACTCAAGAAAGTCAGGTGATGATGTCACATGATTCCTTGGGTGTCAGGTGGTCATCCTATGGTAGAGTGGCTGACAGACAGAGCAGAATCTTTCAGATCTACATGTAACTTTGCCGAAGGAGCCTCACAGGGCATAGTCTTAGAGAGTCATGTGGTAATGTCACATGCTTTGGGAATGTCAGGTGATCATACCATGGCAGAAAAGCTTACCAATGTAGAAAGCTCTCTCAGATCTTACTTTGCCTAATGAGCATCATAAGATCTAAACTTAGAAAGTCGAGTTGTGATGTTACATTATTCCATGGAAGTCTGATGGTAGGACAACCAACAGTGGATAGAGCAGAGTCTTTCAGATCTTACTTTGCCTGAGAAGCTTCACAGTGCATAGACTTGTGAATGTCAGGTGATGATGTCACATAATTCCTTGGAAGTCGGTTTGTCATCCAATGGTAGAGCGCTTACAGCCTGCAGATGGAGTAGACTCTTTCAGATCTACTTTTGTCCCTAGATTCTCATAGTAGAGACTCGTGAATGTCAGGTGATGATGTCACATGAGCTAACTCGGCCACATGGGAGCTATCATTGAGTGCAGGAAAGGGTCACCAGTCGTGTGTCGAGTCACGGCTTACTTTATAAAACACAGGCCTTAATGTGACAAGCCATTAAAAACTGAAATAAAATTGCCACCTTGATATAAATAGTATTTCAACTAGCCTTCATGCATTTTGTTTGATTACTATATATATTTCTTGTTCTTATCGTGAATTAGTGTCTTGAGCTTTCATAGCAAGCATACCTAGAGGGCGTTTCACAAAGCTGGTCACAGCTACAGGCAATCATTCAGCAATTGTCAGAGTTCGGACTTTTCATCAAATAAAAATTAAGGATTTCATTGGATTTAGTCAGAATTGACTAAAATTAGCTGAAACAAACTTTGGAAGAAGAGTCTTTCCCAAAATAATGATTTTTAACAGGAGCAGAAAAATTTGGTGAGCAGAACAAAATCAAAATTTTAAGAAAAAAAAGTTACCATAAAAGATATTTTACGTTCTATAAGCAACACTCTAGTCATAATAGCGGGGCGATAATTATGATAACTACTTTATACCTATAATTTGTTGTATGTTGGAATTTATGTGGTCTGACATTCACACTAATGGGATAAGAATACCTACAAAAGATTTTAAAGATGATAAAAAGAGAATGAAATGATACTGTCTTAAAGATATGATAAATGTCTTTATTGTCCGAAAATTCTGCAAATTCATTTTTTACCACAATTATAATAGAGGTTACAACATGAATACAAATACAATGCATAGAAAAACATTAACATGCTGCTTAAAAGTAATAAATTTTATCGTAATAACGAGTCAGACATTTGTTTGTTAGTACTTATGTTGTCTGTGTCGGAGAGTAAGTTGAAAAATTCTAATTGCGTGAGATAGCTAAACAGATGTAATATATTATCATTACTATTTATTTTGCAATTTCAACAAAGAGAAAGTTGCAATCGATTGAAAATCACCTGCAAATCACTTCCAAGTGGAAATGTAATTTTTTATTGCACAGTATCTCCACTATATGCATGAAACGTTGATTTTGAATGGAAAATTCTGATCAACTGCAACTTGAGATCCATTTCAACTTTCTAGCCACACCCCTTAGACATTGTTCTAGTGTATAGCTTTCAGGAATAGCAGCTCAATTATTCTACTCGCTATACCGGCCCCGGCCATGCTGTTAAGGTCCCTTTACATGGGCTGTATTTCCATAGTTGTGGTCCGTAATTGATGAGGGAGCCACTTCATGGCTGTACTGTGTGTCAGTGACCATTCTCCATTCAGGTTTGACTGATAGCACCAGTAATACCACCAGTAATACCACCAACCACCCTTGCTGTAGATGGCGCAGATACCCGCAAGACCGCCATCATTATCACGGTCATAGGTGGAAAACTGATATCCCACATGATAGCTCAACTGATCGGCTGTAGGAAGATGAAGAAGATGGACGGGGTCAATATACCGTTTGGTGGAAACATTCATCTGAAACAATTTCGAAAGTTTAGGCACTAGGACTACATCAGCTTCTCGTCCGTCACCGATAAATACAATAGACAATACTGCTGGAGGCTAATTTCCCTTGGTCAGTTAAAACCGACAATACATTTGTCTAATAAATTATTTTCTAGCTGGCTTGGAATGAAGCGACTTCGTGGCGCATATTCAACCCCCAAAACTGCTTATTTTTTTCTGTAAATAAGCTATAATGGAATAATATTGCACCTGGAGTATGCCTTTTCTAAATGGGGCACCATAATGTACCCTGAAAGATGTTCCCAGTGTTGCATTTTTCCACCCATAAAAGAGCAAAGTTGCACCTCTCTTCTTTGTGTGTAACGAACAAACTATATTTTCACTCTAAAATCATTCGTACCTGTATTGTTACTTGAATGGAATACGGCATGGAGACGATACCCATCGCTCTCGTCCGCAATATTAAAGTTGTTATACATAGCCATCGATGCATTTCCGTAAAGGTCCACCATTCTGATACGGAGCTTAAACGGCTTCTGATTTGTGATGCGATGAATATTGTCGTTACCCAACCAGAATTCGGTCTCAAGATTACCGAAACCATTCTTATACGAG
>BQKZ01006961.1:37480-52481 GCA_036244855.1 Temnopleurus reevesii | reverse complement strand
CATCATCATCATCATCATCATCATCATCAACACCATAATCATCATAATTCCAAACACACAAACCTTGGGCGTGGTGATTGATTGTTCTGTCTCCTCCTAACAACGACCCCACTGATAATGATAACCATAACAACTGTCACCACCGACACTGTCACCCCAGCGGCAATTCCTGCTGTATTGTCTTTGACTAAAATTCAAAAGAAAGAAAAAGAGTAAAGGTAACGATGATATGCTCAGCAGGAAAGGCGAATCCAAACAAGGAATGAAGGGCTACATTTCCACAACAGGCTGCACAAATGGTAGCTACCCAATTTTCTTTTTCCAAGTCACTTATCAATTTTTTTTTTACTTCATGAACTTTTACTTGACAAGTAAAAGTTGACAAGCCAGTAGAACCCCTCTTCCATTGAGAAATCAAAGAGCCACCCCTGCATGAAACTGTTGAAAGTGTGCATCAATCGAAAATGAAACATCATTTAGTTTGAATAACTGTTTTAATTAGTATTCCATGTTAAATATTCATGGTTCTGGTTCGAGGAGACAATCCATAATTCCTCATTGATGGGAATGCTGTAATATGTTTTCAGCTTCGCTTTGGAAAGAGAGCAGCATTCCAGATTGATTTGGAAGTGATGAATTATCATCTCTCTCACCAATGATAATTATTATTTGCTTAATCTTCATTACATTAAATTGTCTATTATTCACATGGGCATGCTGGTTATAATGTTTACATACATAACACGATCCATATAAGTCTTTCAAATTCTGGTCAATAATTCTATCATGTAAACTTCATTTGAATTAAAGTAAGATATTCGTGCAGGCATCATGGTGAGTGAAGGCGTGATAGCGTAGTGGTTCTGAATTTCGCCTTTCAGCTAGAGGGTCACAGGTTCGAATCCAAGCCATGATATAAATTTCCTTTAGAAATAAATTTATCCACATTGTGCTGCACTCAATCCAGGTGAGTTAATTGGTACTAGTAGAAAGAAACTCCTTTAATGCAGTGAGCATCAAGTGGTAGCTTTGCTATAGCCAGGTAATAATGCACCTAGAAACACTTCGTAAGCAATTATTCTTGTTATTATTATTATTATTATTATGAGTTTCATTATTATTATCATTATTATGAGTTTCATTATAATTATTATGATTATTATCATTATCATTATTATTATTTTCATTATGATTATTATGATCATTATCATTATCATTATTATTATTGTTATTGTTATTATTATCATTATCATTATCATTATTCATTATCAATATCATTATCATTATAATAATTATTTTTATCATTATCATTATCATTATCATCATCATCATCATCATCATCATCATCACCATCATCATCATCACCATCATCATCATCATCATCATCATCATCATCATCATCATCATCATCATCATCATCATCATCATCACCATCATCATCATCACCTGTTTTCACTGGTCCAAATGTGCTTGAAGAAGAAGAACCCTCGCTGTTGTAAGCTCGGAAGGCATAGCTATGGGAAAGACGACAGTCAAAAAAAATTTAATACCTCAACCAGAAATGCCCCCGCCAAAAATGCCAACTGCTCCGAGATAAGTCTACAGTTAAACCTGTCTATAGAGGCCATTCGAGGGAGACAGAAACAGTGGCTACTGGGCACAGGAGACCTCTATAGACCTGTTCCATAACACACATTTTTTTCTGGAGGGAACAAACAGACAACTTTCGTAATGTATTCAAATTCTATGCACTCTTCTTTGTAAAACGCAAAATGACAAACTAATTGTTCAACTGATGTAAAATAATCCTCTTTCAATGGAAGGAATTTGGATAACATGCAGTAGTTGTTGCTAGGTTGGTCAAGCTACAATGTTTGTCAAACCTAGCAATGCTAATGTATGCAAATAGCATTCTGACTATTACACTCTTATCTTTTGACAGGTGTATACAGAGGTCATTTTGAGACAAAAGTGAAAAAAATTTGAATATATTATGCAAGCGGTCTATTAGGATTGCCACTATAGGCAGGTGGTGGTACGTGTAGCTAATGAGGTGTTGCTCAAAAGTTGCAATTGATCGCAAGTTGCAGTTGATCGGAACGTGCCAATCAAAATCATTGTTTCACGCGCGTCTTGTTAAATGCGCATACCGTGCGCGAATGAAAATGCGCGTTACAATTCGCAAAGTTGCAGTTGATTTGCAGTTGATTTTGAGCAACACCTCCTAAGACAGGTTTGACTGTATTTTCAAATGAATTCAAGGCTCTCAATACAAGTGAGTGGCTTAGAGTGCTCTTAATTTTGATCAGCTGTTGCGTTTTTTAAATGAATTCAAGACTATTATTACAAGTGAATGACTCGGAGCTATTATTGTCATGTTTGTTCTCACTTTTGTTCAGTTGTTGCGTTTCATGAATTCAAGGCTTTCATTACAAGCAAATGACTGAAAGTTTGGCTATTGTTCTCATGTTTACTCTCAATTTGGTTCAGTTGTAGCATTATCTCTTTCAAAGCCAAGTACATTAACATCTGTATGCATTTACAACCGGTTGTTGAGTCTAGTTATTATGGGCATCACATCTTTTATTATGCCACAGTTATAATCATTTTTGTTTTGTCTGTCATATACCTAAAAGATATTTTAGCATGTATTACATAAATGATGTATCACTGACTTAAAAAAAACATTAAAATGAAATTACTTACAGAATTTCAATCATTGATATAAGAAAATATTAACATACATGTAACAATCTGTCAAAAAGAATGAACATTTGAATACCGAAGGACAATATTCTTCAAATCATGTTTGAATTGAGAAGCAATGTTTATAATGGGTAACTTCACATACAGTGTTTGAGGCTGGTGTTAGTGTCTATCTCACACTAAATCCTCAATAAATACCAAATGTGGGGCCTGTAACATAAAGAGATACAATTCATTTGGCAATGAATTGCATTTCTTGAGTACACAATTTGCCATAGACTTGCAATTAATAGTTATCGTAAGTTTAATGGCATCTTTCATGTTGCAGGCCCCTGAAATGATAAAAAAATTGTTATTGTTGGCTTCTGATTTTAAGGTGTTAACCTGTCAATCACTATTCAGACATCGGGATCGACCCCTAATCTGAGCGTTGGTGTTAGCGCTTCTATTTGATAGCACTTAACACTTACACTGTACGTCAAATCATCCTATGAGGCGTCGTGGTGTAGTGGTTACGAGTCTTGCCTTTCAACTAGAGGGTAGCGCATTGGAGTCTCACCCATGACGTTAATTTTCTTCAGCAAGAAATTCATCTACATTGTGCTGCACTCGACCCAGGTAAGGTCAATGGGTACCTGGCAGGAATATCTATTCCTTGAAATGTCAAGTGCGCTGGTGGCTACTGGGCTAAAGCTAGGGTAATAATAATGCAAAACACCTTGAGCACTCAGCAGAGTAGATATGTGGGATAAATTGCATCTATTATTATTATTATTATAGCAATTAAAACTAACACCATAAGTTAAATTATCATATGAAGAATATATAATGTACTCACTAGTATTGAGTGTCATCATTCAACGGTCCATTGCAATACTCAATTGGAGAACCACTGCATGACCCATTACCAATGACGACTGTTGCGCTTTCCTCGGTAGCACGCTTCCTGCGACTCGAATCTGTGAATGTTGCATGATAAAAATTGCAGAGAAGTTGGTGAAAACGCAAACTTTCATTTGCTGGGGAATCGAATCTGGGCGTTTTGCATGACAAAATTACAGAGAAGTTGGTGAAAAAGCAAACTTTGATTTGCTGGGGAATCAAATCTGTGCGTTTTGTATGACAAAATTACAGAACAGTTGGTGAAAACACAGACTTTCATTTGCTGGGGAATCGAATCTGTGCGTTTTGCATGACAAAATTACAGAACAGTTGGTGAAAACGCAAACTTTCATTTGCTGGGGAATCGAATCTGTAAGTTTTGCACAATAAGATTACAGAACAGTTGGTGAAAAAACAAATTTTCATTTGATGGGGAATCGAATCTGCAAGTTTTGCATGACAAAATTACAGAAAATTTGGTGGCAACACAGACTTTCATTTGCTGTGGAATCAAATCTGTGAATGTTGCATAACAAAATTACAGAAAAGTTTGTGAAAAACAGACTTACATTTTCTGGGAATAATCATAAAATTGTAGTATTATTTTCATCTGATTTTATGTAATTTTAAATTGTAATACATGTATCTATTAAACACTTCAATGGAAACCTGGAGGCTGAATTCCTTTGAATGTACATATACAATGTACATGTACAATCTTACCAACATTGATATCAGTATTATAACACAAGAATAACCAAATAATACAAATTATGTCAATTTTGACCATTTTTGTTGTTTGCTTTTCAAGATTGGACTTGTTTCAACATCATAACTGCCTGGACAGACGTTAACAAAATAACAGTTCAATACAAGGCTAGCATATAATACAGAACAGACGAGGGCGCACTTGATGGCAGTAGATGGTGGTATTTCTTGGAGCTGTGCCAAAAAAGGTTTTGAGTGGCCTATTACGAATTTTGGATTGCTATATCTGGAAACAATATCTGTATTAAAGGATGATCAAGATACTGAAACCTTTGAAATCAGAGGAAATTATGGAAGAAAACAAAGAAACAATGAAACATCTGAATTCTACATCTCATTCACTCTGTATACAAAATTTCACATTTTCTCACTTTTTTCAGGAAAATCAACAAAATGTGAATTTTCGGTGTGGGTATAGCATTTCTTCATTGATTCTGTATGTATTTGGAGAAGATCCATGTTTCAAGCTTACTCAAAATTTTATCCCATTTTAAAAATTCTGTGTACAAAGTGAATGAGGAGTTGTCCGACATGACGTCACAGATTCTGTCGGTGTTTCTGATTGCACAGATCCCTATTAGCAGCAGTGATCGTTTAATCTCTGTGACTTTGAAATATAACTTTTGAACGATTTGTCCGATTTTGCTCAAATTTTCAAAGTTTGTTCATCTTATTTTTCTTCATTCAGTAAGAGCACGCTAACTCCAGGGATTGGTTCCCCATTTAAACAAACATGCCGATGTCAGCGTTTTGAAAAAAGATTTATAGAGTCTTTAATTTTCTTACCGAATGTAGGTGGAAACGGGTACGGGATATCTTTCACTGTGATGTAGGCTACTGGGGGACTCTGTTCGCTGGCTTGGCTGTATGTAAGGATCGTTGTTGCCACGAGAGGATCGTTCGCTATAGGTGTGAGAATGAGATGTATTTCAGGCTCAAAATTCATAGTTATCTGGAATTCTCCCGTCTTCTTGCCCCATCATTATTACAATATTCCTCGAAATAATGTAACAAGCTCGATTATCATCACCATAAAGGCATGTTATCATCAACAATATCAAAACCACACTATCATCAACCCTCACTTTTGCCATCGCCAATGCTGCCACCACCACAAAAAATATTAACCATGTAAAAAGAAGAAATCAATCACCATCATCCTCAACATTATCATCATCGTCATCATCATTGTCATTATCATCATCATCATCATCACCATCATCATCATCATCATCATCATCATCATCATCATCTCGATATTCTCCACAACTACAATCCTCCTCCTAATCAAAATCATTCTCCCCCTTATCCTCATTATTATCAATGCTGTACCATTGTCTTTGTTGAAATTGTGAATGAATAATAATAACTAATAATTATCATCGTCATCATACCGGTAGTTGCCATCATCATCATCGTCGTCGTCATCGCCTTCATCATCCACATCCTCCTCATCATCATCAGCATCATCACCATCACCATCATCATTATCCTCATCATCATAATAACCATTATCGTCCTAAGTTTTTTTTCTTCAAAAGTCGCAATTGATCGCAAGTGCAGTTGATCGTGCCAATCAAAATCATTGTTTCATGCGCATCTTGTTATAAGCGCATACAGTGCGCGAATGAAAATATGCGTTACAATTTGCAAATTTGCAGTTGATTTTCAGTTGATTTTGAATAAGACCCCCTAAACTTCATTAACCTCAACTTCATGTTAATCAGCCCTCCTATTCCCACTCACCAATTCGGGTAACAATGACATCGTATGTGAGGAGTTCACCGTTATCATGACTGAAAAGATCACTTGGAAGCACAACTGCGAACGACGTAGTATCTTTCTCAGCAACATTCGTATTTCCTTCATAAGGGTAATCGGCTGGAACGTCTTCCGGCGCTGTGGTAATAGATAACAGAAAAAATATTTATTTTTTTCTTTAACTCTTTCAGGACGATGGGACATGTTTTGCGTTTTGGTCCAATAACTTTTGATGTACATGTAGTGCTCTAAAAATATACCCGATATATGAGCAGAAAGAGAAAAAAAAAATTACATTAAATTTAACCATTTTTATTCCATCACCATTTGTTGCTGGATGCAGAGGATTTTCTTCATAAAAATAATCTAAAATGGTCAAAAATCCTTAAATTTGAAATGCAGAAATTATTTGAAAATCACCATTTTTCAAGCAAATTGCCAACTTTTAACTTTTTAACCCTAATAGAGCCGGGTTATTTGGACCCATCTCACAGCCGGGGGGGCGCAGATTCCGCCCCCCCCTCAGATCTCGGCCGTAGAACGCGCGATCGCGACGAAAATTGGCACGTATGATGCTTGCGGCGTACTCTACCGANTGCACAATATACTGTTTTTGATACCAGAGATTTTTACGATAATGAGACCAAGATGAATCAAAATAGGATGAGGCGGAAGATAGGAATAACATGATTATATAAGAATAAAAATGCAGTGGTCAAAACATTTGAAATCCGTGCTATAAAGTAAACATGCTTTTTTCCTGTAAATAAAAACCCAAACACCATCAAAATAGCACAATGAAATAATCTAATAATAATAAGGATATCAATAAATATAATAATAACAATGATAATTATAATTATTAGAATTATAAATGATCACGATAATGATGAGTCTTGTATA
This sequence comes from Temnopleurus reevesii, assembly GCA_036244855.1. NCBI lineage: Eukaryota > Metazoa > Echinodermata > Echinoidea > Temnopleuroida > Temnopleuridae > Temnopleurus > Temnopleurus reevesii. Next base: position 45,461 of record BQKZ01006961.1, on the reverse strand, counting down.
TTCTTATTTTCAAAACATTGACTGGGAACAAGCACATTATCAGAGAAAAAGACACAAAAGAAATTATCAAGACAAATTATGCGACAAACTTTATACATGGACAACAATTTTAGGCTTACACTGTGTACATCAACCCAAACACTTTTTCTTACAACCTAAATGCTTGCCAAAGATTTGCCTGCTATAGCAACAAACTTGCATGAACTTGAATAACAAGGAAAACCAGCTTATTTGTACTGAATGGAATATGAGAAAAGATGTCATCAGCGTCCATATAATAGCAATATTGGTTTAATATTGATAATAATCATAGGTTCATCTATATAGCGCAGTCCGAATATGCATATACTCTACTGCGCTTGATACGAGGTACCATATTATTACCCTGGCTATAACTGCAGAGCAAGCCACTCAGGTGCTCATGCATTCCAAGGAATAAATTCCTACCAGCACCCATTCACCTAACTTACATGTACATTGAGTGAAGCACAATGAGGATGACTTTCTTGCTGAAGGAAATTAAAGTCATGGGTAGGATTCGATCCTACGATCCTCGATTGGAAAGGTGAGAGTCAGAACCACTACTCTCTCTGAACATGTCACATGTCGTATGGTCCGCTCACATAAAGGCACGCGTAATAAAAAGGCACGCATTCAAAATGTGCGTTTTATCTATGGCAAATACGCGCTACAAAAACTCGGTGGCTTGTCTATGCATGGGATTAAGGAAGCCTTTGCGAACATAATTTTTTGCTAATGCAGTCAAGAATTGGGCACAAAATCATAAGTTTTCTTTAATACCAATGATTTTATACTATTACATATTAATCTTTAGAATTTATATGACATTAGAGAGTAAAAAATATAGCAATAGAAGTTGATAAATATCGTTTATTTGATCGGCAAAGAGCAGTGCGTGCCTTTAAATGTGTTCCAAAAACTACTACAGTTTGAAAGACGTTGTCGGAAACTGTTCCTCGTAGATGATTTTTGTGTTTTTTTTTCTGTTCAATATTTATATCTTCATAATCTTCAGAAAATTCTCCTTTGAGTGATACCAGATTCAGTGATTGAATGATATATTTTACTGTTCTATATTTGCTCAGAAATACACTGTAAGGTGCATGCCTTTATAGACTTCCATCATACAGTACCCCCTGTACATACAGTATACATTATGGACAGAAATACAGTTTACAGTTTCCCACCATGTCCCAAAAGTAGGCAAAACACATAGGCCCGTATTCTGATATCAGGGAGGTGTTTCATCAAGATTTTTCACAGCGACAAGGAGTCATTTTCCGAGAGTTCCCATAGCAACTGTCAGCGATAATGCTTTTCATCCAATCACAATCAAGGAATTTGTCCGCGTTGACTAATTGTTTTTGCGACAAATTTGGATGAAACACCCCCCCCCCTCCGGTTTAACTTAAACTTGAGTCTAAATCTGTGGTTTAAGTATGGATAGCCCAAAGTGCCAAAACTTTATTTAAACTGACAGTGTATAATTCTTATGTTAACTGCTCTCTTTTCCCATGCTCTAATAATGTAGAAAACTATCTATGCTTTTATTCCAAGACAGTTTTTAATACAATGAGTGCCAAATGTGCTGGTAAATTAAACACTGACTGTTATAGACTCAAGCCTCTTTTGGCTTCCCATACTTAAACCACAGATTTAAACTCTAGTTTAAGTTAAACCTGACATCAGAATACGGGCCATACATTTTTGTGGGACTAATGGGGTGTTGTTCAAAATCAACTGCAACTTTGCAAATTGTAACGCGCATTTTCATTCGCGCGCGATATGCGCATTCAACAAGACGCGCATGAAACAATGATTTTGATTGGCGCANATTGACAATTGCAAATGACTGTTGCCAATATTGACGAAAAGAATGGTTAAATGGTCAGAACTGGCACATTCAGAAGAAAATCAATAAAAGACTTACGTTCCTGATCTGTTACCACTGCTTCTGTAGAGGCAGGTTCGCTCTCGAAACCGCCATCGTTGACTGCGATTATCTGGAATTACAAAATCAATACATCACTTGTTGCTAGAAAGTTGTAATTGAATGCAAATGTTGCTGGAAAGTTGGGATTGTTTGCAAATGTTTCTAGAAAGTTGTGATTGGTTGCATATGTTGCTAGAAAGTTGCGATTTATTACAAATGTTGCTAGAAAGTTTTGATTGATTGCAAACAACGCTAGAAAGTTTTGATTGATTGCAAATGTTGCTAGAAAGTTGTGACTGATTGCAAATATTGCAGTTGATTAAAAGTGCCAATGCATTTTATCTGCGTCTTGTATAAAGTGTAGATTGTGTGCCCTTGCAAAAGTATGCTTCGGGGCATTACAAACCCACATGTGAGAATCCCCATATGCACACATTGGTCAAAATAAACAAATACCATTTCCAAGAAAAATGCAAGTTTTATGGCATGCCAGTTTTAATCGCAAATATCTGCCTTACAAGACCAATGACGGGGATATACTCCAGGGTTGGTTTGTGTCATTCATCAAAATAGTTGCGATAACCGTAAAATGATTCAAAGTGGTTCCTGTGTTGCCAGTTCAAACTGCATTATGGTATATATTTTTTTTTACTGCAGCTCATCATGTAGTTCAATATCTAAAGCATCGGCTCTCCCAAAACTGATCTATACGTTCAACCCGCTCAGCATGATAGTACACGTTTTGTGCTTTGGTTCAATAGCTTTGGATATAGTGCTCTAAAAATATACCAGATGCATGGGCAAAAAGAGGAAAAAAAGCTATATCTGACCATTTTTATTCTGTCATCATTCGTCACTGGAAATAAAGATTTTTTTTTTCAATAAAATTAATAACTAAAATTGTCATAATTCCTTTCATTAGCAATGCAGACATCATTTGAAAAACACTATTTTCCATGCAAATTGGCAACTTTTTAAATTTTTACAATAACATTTAATTGGAATTGGAACGTTCTAAAAAGAGAATTTAAACTCTCAGTGTTGCCAATTTAGGAAAGGAATAGTGATTGACTTTCTTGTAAAATAATTTCTGTCCTGACTGCCAGGTTTATGTACTTACCATAAATACATATGAGAAACCAGCTCGCAGATCCGTGAATGTTTGCTCCAACTCATTGCCGAATGTTGAAGTGAACACATGATCAGCGTTTTCCTGCGTGACGGGAAAAAATAAATCGTTAGTTCAAAATAATTACTGGAAGCGTCTTGGTGTAATGGTTCTGACTCTCGCCTTTCGCGCGCTAGAGGACCGGGGTTGGAGTCCCACCCATGGCGTTAATTTCCTTCAGCAAGAAATGAGGTGAATGTGTACCAGCACTAATGTTTTCCTTTAATATACAAAAGTGTCTACTTGGCAGCTACATGTATGCNTAAATCAAACCTTCACTTACAAGCTGTCAAAACAATCGCGGCCGCATTTCTTTGTCCGTTACTAAGGCTAGTAACGGTCATGGTGTAATCGTCTCCCGGGTTCGATAACCCCTCGCACGAAGCAAGGAAATCTGGGCTGGAGTTGAAGGTTTCGGTTCCGTTGCTACATTCCACTTCAAACATTTCGACGATCCCTCCGGGGGAATTCCATGAAGCACTTACTGATGTGTTGGTCGACGCGTCTGGGATTAGCATGACGCTAAGTGGTACTACAAAGGTGGTGGGGATTTATCAAGAAATACATGTACTTGGTTTCATTCTCTATCCTTAGACAAGTTTATCATGAATATTTATAGAATTTTTTTTGTGGAATTTCTGATTTCTTCTGATCCTATTTTACATATACAAAAGTTTAACAATATCACAGCCTTATTATACATTATAGGTTTTTGTTCAAGTATAAATTAGTTATGAAAACAGAAGTGAAACTAGGCTTAAATATCTATCTTTAATATATGCTGTTATCTTTGGCCCTACATTGTATCTTGTTTCCTTTCTGCAATATCAATTCTACTACAGCAAGTGTTTGGATAAATCAACTATATAAGTAATACAGTGTATGTTATAAGATATTAAAGCAATCTATTTTTAGAAACAAGTGGGTACTCATAGTTGAAAATTTGCAGGTGTTATGATTAATTGACAGGAAAAATGTTATGCTTTTCTGATCATTTGTCCATTAAAAACAGGATGCGAGTATGCTTCACACACTTTATATAAATATACTGTGCAAATGAATTCTGTTTAAATAAACTAATTATAACATTTCTATGAATAATTTTGCTCAGATAAAATTTTGATCTGAATATTTATTCCACATGTACATGTATTTTCCCAAATCTTCCTCTTAGAAGTAAAATTACTCTAACAATCTATTTCTTTGTTTAATCTGGAGAAAAGTTATATAATTTTCTATCCATGAAACTGACCTATGTTTTAAGAATCGCAAATGAAAATAAAATAAGTACTACAGTGTGTCTCAATAAAAACGTAACACTTTTGAAATGGTTGGCAAATTGAGCATATATAGTTTTATGAAGAAATGTTGATATGTATAGAAAGCTGAATGATCGACCTTTCTTTTGAGATGAAAAATTGGAAAAAAGAATCATGCTTCGATGAACAGNCCATGTCTTTACCTGTTCTCTGCTCCACAGTCTCCTCTGCACTCCTCTTCTCCGTTGTTTTCTTGCTGACCCCTCTACCACTCACTGACGCAACAGTGAAGTTATAGCTCCTTCCCTGCGTCAAACCCGTTACCTCATACGTATACAATGCAGTCCCAACCTGATAATCAACCGTTATTTCATCTTGGGTGTCCGGTTCAAAGGTCAGAGCAAAATAGTTGTAGACACACGCTGAACAGTCTTTGAGCTGCCATCGGACTGTTGCGGTGGTTGTAGTATACGGCATGACGGAAACGCTCTCCACAGATTCTGGAACTGTAATTCAATGAAAAAAAAGAGGAATATGTTTGCCACATCTGAAATCCCTGCTCACAAGTGAAAGTTTTTGCTGGTTTACAAACTAATTTTATGCCAATATTTTAGTGCACATAAATTTGAGTGACTTCAGACTTGTTGATGTAGAGTGTAAGAACCTCCTGCGAATTTTCTTGTTTGTAAACATCTCTGTTCACAAGTCTCTGAGCATTCTCATGAGTGCAAACTTCAGCCAATTCATGGTACCAAGGAAATGAAAATGACTCCCTTAAAAAAATGAGACACGAATATCAGCTTATACTTGTACATTATCAAAGAAAGATAATAAAAATCTTTGTTGCCAATTTCAGGAAAAAGTGACTGAACTACATGTAGGTTTAAAATATTTTCTTTTAGCCATTCTGCAATTGGTTTTGAGTTTGGAAGATCATATCAACCCATGCTAATTGGAGTGAATTAAACTAAAATCTATGATTTTTCCAATTCTGTACATGGTTTTTAATTTGGAAGATTACATCAACCTGTAACTAATTGGATTGAACTATATCAATATTAAAGTACAATTCATAAACATTCCAGAACAGTAAGCAATTCTGTAAGTAGTTTTGAGTTTGGCATATTACTGTATAAGCCAGTATTTTAGAGTATATATATTTTCAAGATTTCGGACCAGTCTGACACATTGACATGTTGTTGTTTTCATGCTTTTGACAGTTTTTGTGAACAAATGAATCTGCATCATATAGAGTGGATATTTTCACGAAGCCAAAACCGGGAAATAAACAAAAATAAAACCACAGCGAAATTTTCAACAGTATACCAACCTGTAACTAATTGAATTGGACTTGAATCTGAATTTGCGTCAGTCCCAACTACGCTGTTGACAGTCATCGTGTACGTCGCTCCCGGGTTAGGGAGATTTACGCAAGATGCCGTGTAGGACTCCAGGGTCGTTTCGTTGATGGTGGCAGGGGATGCGTTGCCAGAGGTACAGCTGATGCTGTAGCGGTCCACGGCATCTTCCTGTCTCATCCATGTCGCGCTCACTGTCGTCAAGGTTGATTCCCCTTCTGTGAGGTTAACTCCCAGTGGCACTTCATGAATGAAAGGAAAAAGGATAACAGCTTTGAAAGCGCTGTGATACACATGTCTGTAAAATTGCTACATAAATGTCAATATTATCATTATCGTTGCTTCGAATCCCATCCGGTACAGCCTATGATTTTTCAAAGCCTCCGGGTAACTTTACACCGCAGTAGCGTGTGTACCCCTTTGTGGGCCATTGACGAGTATATTGTATAAATTCTACCTATCATTATTACTATTATTAAATAAAAAATTACAGGAGAAGCAGCAACTGAAGGTGATTTGGATTCTTATAGTCTCTGTGATAATACCAGGCGCAGATCTATCAGTGAGTTGGCAACTTCAACGGAATCTGTGATGTCAGGTCTGGCAACTCTCTATTCATCCTCTATACCAAGCTTCATATTTTCTTCTTTCCTTGAGAAAATTCCACGAAGTGTTAGTTTTTGCTTTTCTCAATCAACTCTGTATTTTTCAGTAAGAGGATTTTTGGAAAGAAACATGCAGAAATCTTATTTTAAATTGAAACTTGTCAACTTTTTAGAAACAGACATGACAGAAACTTTGAAATTTCATAATTTTACGCTTTCTTTTTTTCATGAGAACACACAAAAATGGTGTTTTTTCACCTAGTTAACTTCCAGGAAAAGCAAAAAAATTGTTACTTTCTTGATTTATTACAGAAAAGTCAATTCTGCATTTAATATAGTACATGAAATCACATTTTCAGCAACTTTGGGGTTGTCGGAAAATTAATTTTTCAAATGCTCGTTACATGACTAGTACTTTAAATATGCGCGCTAAATTTAATCTCAAAAGTTGCATGAAGAGTGAAAGGTTGTTCTCTGAATATTTCAATGAGAAAAGGCCCCCAAGTCTTTTTATGGTTTAGCTTTCAGTGTTGCAAAATCTGTACTAGCTTTCCTGGCAAGATATTATCACTTATATCTAAATATTACAAACTTACACGCAAAGATATCGACAGAGCTCTCAGCGCTCTCCTTGTCCTTGCTCACAGCCACCACAGTCATTCGATACTCCACTCCCGACGTCGGTAAGTCAATACAGTAAGCTGTGAGCGTCTCCCCGGCCTGGCTGCTCTCGACCGATATGGACGTCGGTAAGGCGGTGCCGTTTGAGCAGGTGATTGTGAAAGTATCCACCACACTGCCGGGTATAGTCCATGATGCAGAGATCACCGTGATGTTCGATTCGCCTGGCTGTAGGTTTACAGCCTCTGGTACTAAGACACGGAACGAATATTGGAGACAGGAATCCGATGTTAAAGCTAATATTGAATACTTGCAAAAAATCTTCAATGGCTCTTACAGGTTAAGAGGTTACAATTGATCTTATGTTGGTAACAGGGCATAAGACTTGTCTTGAGGGAAATTTAATCAAGTACATGTACACATACTATATATGTATAAAACTGGTTAAAAGCATAATAATCACAGTCATACTTGCAAAGAAATTTGATTTGGAAGATAAGATTTGGAAGTTGGAATTTATCATATGTTGGTAACAGGGCAAAAGACTTGTTTTGACGAGGGAAATTTGATAGAGAAAGGTAAAACTGATAAAAGCATAATTCGAGTCATCATGTGCGAATCTTGTAGGACCAGTGTATTGTCAAAAATCCTGAGAAAGCCCTTTGTCATCTGTCTATAATGGCAAGTTTCGACTTCCATGGTAGCTTACAGTGTAAATATATTGCTTTAAGAGGAAAGCTTGGAATATCCAGAAAAAATAATCTGGCAACTTCCTGGTAATTTTGAGGGTAACTTAACAAAGGGGGTGTTGTTCAAAAGTTGCAATTGATTGTAAGTTGCAGTTGATCGGAATGTGCCAATCAATATCATTCTTTCATGCGCGTATTGTTAAATGTGAATACCGTGCACGAATGAAAATGCGAGCTACAATTTGCAGTTGATTTTGAACAACACCCCCAAAATCTACACGTATGTTTAACTTACACGCAGTGATGGTGATGGTGTCCGTCTCGCTA
>BQKZ01006961.1:0-32033 GCA_036244855.1 Temnopleurus reevesii | reverse complement strand
GGTGTAATTGTCTCCCGGGTTCGATAACTCCTCGCACGAAGCGCGGAAATCTTGGCTGGAGTTGAAGGTTTCGATTCCGTCGCTACATTCCACTTCAAACATTTCGACGATCCCTCCGGGGGATTCCCACGAAGCACTTACTGATGTGTTGGTTGACGCGTCTGGGATTAGCATGACGCTAAGTGGTACTACAAGGTGGTGGGGATTTATCAAGAAATACTTGGTTTCATCCTCTATCCTTGGACAAGTTTATCATGAATATCTATACAATTTTTGTGTAATTTCTACTTACTTCAAATCCTATTCAACATACACTGTAACATTAGCCTTCTCTAAAAAAGATCTTCCCAATATGCTTGTAATTTATCTATCCTATCTAAAATATTTATATAGTCTAATCCAAAACAGATAGAGATTATATGTTCTAATAGAAAGCAAAATTGGTTGATTCCATAAGAATGAATTTTCTGATTTTTTTTTATGCCAAGACTTTCATTTTGAATAGGTGAAATATATCTATCATTTTCAAAAATCTCTTAAAAAAGTCAATCCAATGAGACATTTTTAAACTGAAGTTAGAAGCCCATAGCCCTTTAATGTTAAATAATATCTTGCCTCTGTATAACAAAATGAACAAAAATTTTGCAAAATTCAAAATAATCATAGAAAGATATGTCTTGCTACAAAACCAATAGATGCCATTCTGATGAAGACAGCAATATCAATGAAACTTGCCAAAATGTACATATTCATGTTTTTTGTACCTATTCAAATAAAAATTAGAAAACAGAAGTGAAACTAGGCTTAAATATCTATCTTATATACTGTTATTTTTGGCTCCATCTTGTGTCTTCTCTGCACTAGAAATTATAGCAAGTACTCATACCGTACTTCACAAATTCACAGGTGTTATAATACATTTTTAAAATTGCAAATAATAAAAAATATTGTTCATAAACTCATTTTATTTCTTTTATGCTTATTTAGTGGGATTTTTTCAACTTATATAAGGGGAAAAGAATCATCTAAAATCTGTTCTTATTTTGTAACCATTATATTTGTCTAGGTTTAGAACTTGTGGATAAAAAATATAACTTGTGAGGCATTTTTATTTCCTTTTCACTCACATGCCGTCAGAATAATGCTCGCGGTATTCTCGAGGCCGTTGCTCGCGCTCGTAACGACCATCGTGTAATTATCACCGGGATTCCATACGTCGTCGCATCTGACAACGTAGCTCGAACTCGAATCCGTTTCTTCGATGATGATTGTCGGGTTGCTTTCCGTTCCGTTACTACAGTCGATGTCGAAGACTTCAACTAGCCCTCCCGGATAGTCCCACATGGCAGCCACGGAGGAGGTTGTCGATATGTCAGGGACGAGAGCGGCACTTAGGGGCACTAGATGTTGACAATATGAGGGTACAATTGTACATCATTTGGCAAAAAAAAAACTATTCACATAGCACTGCAAATGTTTTTTTTTTTTTTTTTTTATAATAGCACAATACCAACCGCTGCAAAATAAATGTACTTGTAAACAATTAAACTCAATTTGCTAAATACAGCTAATAATGACATATATATCAACAAAAATTAAACAACTATCAAAAAGGAGGAAGAAATTCACACAAAAATATGTTTAGAGGTGTAACAAAAAGGGCAAAGAAGTGAGTCTTTAAAGCAAAAATGTGTAGACCAATTTTCAACATCTGCCAATTACTGAATGCACACAAATACACATGAATCTTTTTGCATCACATCGCACAGCATTATGGAAAATGTCTGTTGGAAAGAAATGATGGTGACAATTTTTTCAGACACATCTTTCAGCCATAAAACTAGTATCATTTGAATTGCCAGAAGGTCAAGCAATCTGGAATACAGACATTTTTGTAAAATCTTTCACAAATGTTTTTAACTAGAATCTTTAATAAAGTATATGTGAGGCTGTGTTAGAAAGTATGCCATGCTATCTTTCTACACAGTTTTCCTTTTTGCACCAGCTTTATCTTCATAAAGGCAATAACCTTGAATATGCCATCAAATTTACTGATTTTAAAAACGTGAAAACTCAGCTTTACTGTGTACACTTCATTCATATCAACACATAAAGTGCAACATCCATAGAAACTTATGCACAATACTGTTTATACTTCAGACATATTCTCATATACTTTATAGGCCAACATTTTAGCGTACAGATATTTTCATATTTTCGGACTTGTTTCACACATTTGCGTGATTTTATTTTCATGTTTTTGACAGTGTTTGCACACATGTGAATTTACATCATACAGAGTGGACATTCACGCGAGGCCAAGACCACTAAATTTACGGAAATAAAACCATTGTGAAAATTTCAGCTTTTATAGTAATATTAACTCCCATTATAAAAATCATGCAAAAGAATTCATGCAAAAACTATATTAAAAAGGGTCATTGAATCAACTCACCTGCTACTACGTAAGTTTCTATCGCCGAACTTCTTCCGTTATTTTCCACCGTGACAACGCTGATCGAGTGATTACCGCCCGATGTAACATTCACACATGACACCTCAGTAGCCGTAGCCGGGAGAGAAGAGTTGGGCGATGGATTACCCTTGGAGCATATTATTTCAAACTCGTCCGCTGAAGGTATGGAGTCCCATGTAATTGTGATTGCTGTCGTGTTGGATGAGGAGTTACCAAAGGTCACCTGCACTGGGGCTAGATGATGCATAAACAATTGAATTTTCTCTGCACAGGGTAAACATACAAGAACATTTTTTTTTAATACGAATACGAATGAGAATTGAAAGGAATGTTTAAAGAGTAACTTCCAAATGACATTGATGGGCCGTATAAAGTGAGTGGAGAAAAATAAAACAAATAAACAAACTGAAAATTTGAGCCAAATTTGATTATTCATTCAACAATTTTGAATTTTCAAACTTTCCATTTTAATACACATCTGATCAACAAACCTGGAAGAATCCGTGATGTCATCGTGAAGAACTCCCAATTCAGTTCGTACACAATAACTGCATTATCAATCTTTTTTTAATAATCAAGGCATTACGTTTCATTGATAATTGATCAAACCTTACAATGTATACCTTCTCTCTACATCCTGAAAGATATATCGACAATAAATATTTGTAATCCTTATTCCCTTAAAAGCTACTGCACACGCGACTACAAGACCTTGCGACCAGACCTTACGACCTGACATCACACACTATGCGACCAAAGACCTTCAGACCAAAGAGCCGATACCGATATATCTTAACATCAATAATTAATCAGTAGCTCAACAGTTTCTCGCTCGTTTTTCATCGTAACATGCAGCGCGATAAGTTGAAATTTCAACATTAAATCTCTCTAAATTTGTGACATTTTACAATGTCATCGAAAATTAAGAAATCCCATTCATGTTTTCAGCTAATGATAATGCATTTAGTATTGAATAACAAAACATCTATATCTTAGCGGGCAATTTTCTAGTGATGCTGTTGTGTGCGGAGTGGGAGGCTGTGCCTGTGTGATGGGGCTGCTGAGCTGGGAGAGGTCGCATGAGACCTCAAAAAGATTCAACATGCTAAAACCTTAAGACCGAGGTCGTAAGGTCGGATCATCAGACCTGCGACCTGTTAAATGGTGACATCATACCCCCCGTCTTAAGGTCTTAAGACCAAAAGTTGTGTAGTGTGTGGTGGCCTTAAAAGGAGCTTCCAAGCTTCAAACTTACTAGCTGCCGTAAAGGTCTCTGTGACGGGGCTTCGCTTATTCCCGCTCACACTAGTCACCGTAATGTCATAGTTGGCTCCAGCCGTTGACACATTGCAGGTTGCTTGGAACGGACTTGCCGTAACATTTACGTCGCCGATCCCATCAACACCACAGTCTACCTCGTAATAGTCTTCTTCACCGGGGGGATTGGTCCAATTCACGGTTATCTGTCTGGTCGTGATTACACCAGCCGTGAGCACTACAGGGTTTGGGACTGCATAAAATGAAAGTTGAGTGTTAAAAAAAGAGTGAGATACATGTACATGTATATGAGGATTAGCCCATTACAGTCAAATACATTTACATGGTATTGAGGCATAAATATTCAGTATCAAATGATGAATGCCTTTAAATAATGTTGTTAGATTGGTTATCTGTCCGGTCGTGATTTCACCAGCTGTAAGTACCACAGGATAAATGTTAAAAAAAAAACAAGTGAGAAGAATGAAGATTAGCCCATTACAGTCAAATGCACATACAAGTAAATTAACTTACCGGTAGGCATAAATATTCTGTATTGAACAGTAAATGCCTAAAAATCCAAATTTTGTTTGTTTAATAGTTGTAAGGTGTCACCTTTTTAGTGACATTTTGGCAGTATCTCCACAATCCAAAAAGCTGAGCATTTTGCCTCACACATGATTAAAAAGAGAAAAATGCTAACCCATTTCCATGCAAAGTAACTTTGTGTTTCTGCTCCAAAAAATATTGAGATACAGTGTTTGCGGACGCCATTCCTGATTCCCGCACCGGCATGTGATATAACAAAAAACATGTATTTTTCAGGGAATAATTTTACTTTTCACATTTGATTAGCAGTTTCAGACATTGAGAAAATATTTTCAATTCTTACTGAACAGATTCATGTGAAAAAAAAAAGTTGCAACACTAAACATACTTGCCCGTATTCCGATAGCGAGGTTTAAGTTAACCCTGGTCTAAATCTGTGGTTTAAGTATGGGTAGTGCCAAAAGTGCCAAAATTTTATTTACAATGTACATGTATAATTCTTATGTTAACTGCTCTCTTTTCCCATGCTCTAATAATGTAGAAAACTATTGAAGTTTTTATTCTGATACAGTTTTAAATACTATGAGTGCCAAATGTGCTGGTAATTTAATCATCGACTGTTAATAGATTCAAGCCTCTTTTGGCTATCCATACTTAAACCACAGATTTAGACCAGGGTTAACTTAAACCTAGCTATCGGAATATGGGCCACTTTGTATAGCAATTACGATAAAATGCATAGCAAAGTGCTGTGCTATACCAGGAAAATTATTCCCTGTTTAAAAGATTCCTCTTCCTCTTCCTCCTCTAGCATGAATAAGACCCCCCAAGGAGCATTGACACACACCGGTTGGTTGTATTAACATCCATCCATTTCAAATATTCCCCTCTTTGCTCCAAAAACCCTAAAATGTGCATTGACCTGGGACCACTCTTGTGCTCGTCACTTGAAGTTCTCTCAGTGCTTGCGATTTCTTCACCTTAGAAATACTGTAGTTAGTTAAATCTACTCAGAACGTCACGTTTTTTAATCGTTTCCAAGCTTTTGCTAAGTCCTTTCAGGACTCTTTCTTGAAAGATAACCCTATGGGGCATGCGTTCTACAAGCCTCGCTTTTTCGGCATGCCCCTCCATCTCTCTATCACCTGCTTTTCAAACATTATGTATCATGACCTGTCTTTGTAAATATTTTTGTTTTTCTTGCAAATGATTATAATTTGTTGTTGAAATTGTGAAAATGATATTGAAATGGAAATAAAATAAATCAAAATCAAATCAAATCAACCGCAAACCTTTTAAAATGTTTACTTCACCATGCAAGCTCTATTTTTTTTTTTCATTAACTCATCCGTCGCCAAGGGATCAAATCGGATTAGTCGATGGATCGCCAAGCGTGCCGATCGGCACAATACTACTTTTCCAAAAATCAATAGATTACGCCTCGCTCACGATCGTACACCTGTACATTGTGAATTTCTGACCTGTGTCAATTCATTACGGATTAAGCTTTCACATTAGCTTGTAGGAATTATAGCATTATATAGCAAGTTCAAAATGTTCTACAAAAAGGAGTGCCCTGTTTAACTCGCCCCAATTTAGCCTGGCGCACGGGGATTCTATAGCCGGCGCAGGAAGGGTTAACCTGGGAAACATTGCATTATTGAAACGTACATGTAGACGAATGTGAAAAAAGACCAAATTTAAGACTCACATGCTGTTATATCGACCGTAGCTGGCGCACTGGTTTTGCCATTGCTCAACGCAACAACAGTAATGGTGTAATCTGCTCCAGCAGTCTGCAGACCGTCACATGTAACCGAACGTTCACTGCCATCATTATTCTCCCCTATTGTCTGCATGATGCCATTTGGGCATGTCGCAGTATATTCACTGACAGTTCCACTAGGCTTTTTCCATGATGCGGAAACAGAGTCAGTAGTTGCCGCAGATTCTCGAAGATCAATCACTTGCTCAGGTACTGCAGATAGAGTTATAGAGAGAAATGGAAACAAATGACTCAATTTGGAAAACAGCATAATAATAATAATAATAATGATGAACGTTTTTTATATAGCACTTATCACTCGCACAGGGAAAGTCCCTAAGCGCTTAGAAAGAAGGATAATTAGAGATAAAATAAATAAAACAAACTTCTTTTTTTTTCAATTACATTTTTTAATATAACAATAATAATAAATCTATTTTTTTCCATTACATTTTTTGTACATTCAAATCCTAAAGTAGCTTTCTCCCCTCTCTAATAAATTTGGTCCAGTTGCTTAAAAAGATTTAATCTTCCTAATTTTTAATCCTGCTTATGACCATTTTGTCAGGTCCCAATCTCTATCATAACAGCATTGTCATTTCACAGGTGAGAAGTCATACATGTATGTCTTCCAGGTTTTGAAGAACAGGCTGGTAGTCGTCATCATATGTTAACCCATAAACTGCTGAACACTTTTCTTGTTGCAATAAATTCCAAACAAAACATAGGTTACTTTGACCTTTATTTATGTTATAAGTGTCAGTGGTATGATGCTCGAATTTACACAACTTATTCTCAAATAATGTACAATATCATGGCAAAAGGTATTACAGTTTTTTTTAGTAAATGATCTTTCCTAAAACAATGCTTTGAATATGTAATTAGGAGACCAATCAAAGTGAAAATCAAAGCCCTGTACTAAAGCACTGTGTGTATCAGTAATGAGCTAGGAAAGAATTCGACACAGGCCCTAGCATATCAGTCCATTGTGTAATGCTACTGAAGTTTGGAAGAATTCTTTTCAGCCCAGAGTCATGAATGACCATTGACAACAATTGGATGTTTGAGAAAGTGGTTCATGCACAATAGTTATGTATTCTTTTGTCATGCACACAGAATGTTGGTATGGCAGTTTTAAGTTCTCGGGCCACAAAAGTGGCCCGCAGCAGTTTATGGTTTAAACAAAGCTTAGGTTGGCAGTAACATAAAGATCTGTATACCATTAACTTTGAATAGATATCCAGGATTATTATGGGGGCATTGCTTCATGCAAAATGTTGCAATTAATTTCAAATTGCACTTGATCGCAGTACGCCAATAAATTTAATTGTTTCATGCATGTCTGGTTTATAGAAGCACAGTCCCCACGGAAATAAAGCCTTTTTGACTTTGCAACTGATTTGCAGTTCAATTAAAAAATCACAACAGATCCCATGGGAAAATCAAATGCAAGTCCTAAACACACGCTCCTCATTGGTTGAAAATTGAGTTGCGTTTAATTTTCTGATTTACCTTTAAACACAACTTTTTATGCAATAGGGCCCAGCTCCCTTGATAGGCAAACTGAATGTAAGAAGTCTGCCGTTTTTTTGAATGATAAATGTTCTTATTAAACATTGAAATAAGTCCGATCAAAAAATTAAATAAAAAAATTCAATCGTAAAAGAAGTGTTTACTCACATGCAAACAGATAGATAAAGGACTCGGTAGTAGCATTGCCATTATCAACAACAGTGAACACTTCCATTTCATATCTTTCTCCAGCCGTGGGTAAATTAATGCAGGAAGCAGAGTAAGATAATTGAGTGGTGTCTTCAATGGAGGATGGTTGTGGATCTCCGCCTTCGGGACACTCTATGTTGTAGCTGTCCACACTGCCGTCAGCTTGCATCCAACTCGCGTTCACAGAAGTTGTGGTGGATGGTCCCTCCGTCAGTGTGACGCCTGATGGCACTGTATGCAACAAGAAAAATGCATATTCCAGTATGTTATAATAGTAATAATAATAATAATTATAATAAAAATGATAATTTGCATTGTAGCTCATCCCTTTGCTATATTTAGATTTATAATAATACTGTAAAGGACCTTTTTCACATATTAGCTACAGTAATTGTTATTGTCACGTTTCAAAAGATTTTATACACAAGCCTATGGACATTATGAGAGAAAATTTTAGCAAATTAATGGTCGTGAAATCCATGAAAATAAAACCCTACAGTTGCAACCAAATTCGCATAGATTGTAAACCACTTTTAGTATAATCATCAATGTTTTATTTTAACTTACAAGCATGAATTCCTATGGAACTTTCGGCGCTTTGTTGACCATTACTGTTTGAAACCACGGTGAGTGTATATTCCAGACCAGGAGTTGGCAAATTGATGCAATATGCCGTGTAGGAGTTTGCTGGAGGATCTGTTACGGCGATGGATGTTGGAGATGCGGTCCCATTAGAACACGAGATGCTGAAGGTATCCACCACGCCGGGTGGGTTGCTCCAGGAAGCGGAGATTGCAGTATTGTTTGATGGTTCTTCTGAGAGTACAACAGCCTCAGGCACTATTCAAATATCAAATAGTAAGGATCATGTTACTGATTAGCTGCATTCATATAGCTACAATTTTTTACGTTGCGACAAAACAAAATTGCCACAAGGTAAAAAATCGGGGCTGTGTGAACATAATAGTCACGGCATTGGCCACGATCAAATTGCGGCAAAAATCGCAGCAATCTGCCTTTAAAAGAAGCATTGGTATCAACCACCCAGACTGGGCTGCTCCAGGCAGCAAAAAGCGCATTGTTTGATGGAACCTCTGAGAGTAGCGCAGCCTCAGGCAATATTCAAATTTATAATAAATATGGATTATGTTGATGATTATCACAATAAGGCCACTAAAGATTTGTCTGCCATTGTAAAAAAAGTGCTGGTTGGTTGGATGTTATATTGGTGATTATCTCAATTAGGCAAAACAATTGTTTGATTGCCCCTTCACAAATGCCTTTCTCCAAAAAATAAATTGGTTAGAAAAAGATTTCTTTAATGATGTTAAATTTTTCAAGCACAATACACAAAATTCATTAAGAAAATAACTTTAAGACAGTGAAAAGCCAAGCAACAGTTCCTGAAAAAATATTAAGCTTTGCCACACTTGATGAAAAAAAAATTAGCAATAAAAATAAAGCAAATGAATATCATTATATTGGATCAATGAAAAATGTAGTAATTAGAATAAAGCAAAATGAATATCACAATATTGGAATAATGAAAAATGTAGTGATTAGAATAAAGCAAATTGAATATCATAATATGGGATAAATGCAAAACAGTAGAGACATACATGTACATGTACGATAAAATGTAAGTCAGAATTTGTTGCTAAATGTTATCAATACAAATAAAAGCTCAGAACAATGAAACCAGAGATCGAACTGCGATCCCGTTGTCCTGAGATTTATAGTGATAACAGGTGGGGGGGGGGGAGAATTATGAATAAATAAAAAAAATAAGTAAATATATATGTTCTGACATTTAAGAATATGAGTACAAAATACAACTTGTACAGAGGGATATAATCAAAGTGGGCAATTCTAAGAATGTGTCAAATAGTGGGCCTGTAACGTAAAGAGATACAAATAAATTTGCAATTAATTGTACACAATTTGCCATAGACTTACAATTAACATTTATCGTAACTTTAATTGCAACTTTTATGTTACAGGCCCCTGTTACGTCAATTTCTTTAATACAACGATTTTCTTTTTGTAATTCATTTAAAATGTGTGTAACAGATGCATATGTACTAATATCTGTTTCATACATATCAAATTATATTGATTTTCCATAAAAAGCTGTAAAGAAAATGGCGGAACACCTTCGTGCAACTGCTCGATTGCAGAAAAGAAATGCTTGTGCATGAAATGCGAGATTGGAAAGCTAATGAATCTTGCAATACATTCATGTGTGCAACCTGCTGAAAGTATTAAAGATGCTTAAATGGTTCATCAAGTTGACAATACAAGTACTACGATTGATTATTAAAAAGTGAGGTTGGGGAAAATGAATAAGTGTTTGAGGAGAAAAGAGAGATAACATTGCATTATATTTAATTACAAGTGCATGGTTGACAGAGGAATTGGCCCACATCACCATGGAAACCACATTGAAAACACACATTTCTAGATAGAAGAAATAAACAGAATGCAATATAGCAATTAACTTACACAAGAATAAAACACACAAAGACATACAAGATGTTCAAAATGACAATGTTGTGGTTGTAGTTAGGCAAAGGTAGAGTACATATAGAATAAATTTACATTTGCATATTTGACATACATCAAATACAAAAGTTTAAGTGAAAAAAGAAGATATGCAAGATCAAATAAGTAGTACATTGTGTCAATAAAAATCATCTGCTGAGGAATGAAAAAGAAAAAGTAAAAAAAAAAAACCATGGTAAACCCAAGATGATTGCATACAAATTTTAATAAAATTTTCATAATAGAGCATTATAATAACATGAAGATATCATAAGACAATTAAAAGGAGTGTTGCTAAAAACCTGCAATTTATTGCAAATCAACTAAATATCAGTTGCAAATTGAAAATTGCAATTTCATTAGTCTGCTCTTATAACAAGACGTGCATCAAATAATGAATTTTATTGATGCGATCCTACCGACTGATACTTGCGATCAATTGCAGCCTTTGAACAACATCCCCCAAAAGTGTTGCTAGAAAGTTGCAATTGATTCCAAATCAACTGGAAATCAGTTGCAAATTGAAATTTATTAGTGCATGATCTGCAACAAGACGCAAATGAAAAAATGACTTTGATTAGTGCGATCCTATCAAATGATACTTGCAACTTTCGAGCAACACCCGTGACCCCCTATGTGTAAACAGTAACATTAGGAAAAGAATTAAAATGTGGTGATATCCAAGGATGGTTATGACTACTGTAGCCTGACAAACCCAAATGAAACAATGAACAGAATATTGACATATTGTAAACAATAATATTAAAGTACCGGTACATTGTAATTTTACCATGTCATATTAAAAACATACGTCCATGAGCAAAATACATGTATTGTGATATCAAAATACTAAAACAACGAAAGCAACACAATCACAAAATAAGCAATGCTTGAAGACAAAGTTTAATATTTTACTTTTATTTTTTATAATTGTAACAATTTATGAATCAATGATAATACAATTATGTACCAAATGTGCTCCCAGCATGACGTCATACCGATGTATCTCTATGAAACACTATGAAAACTAATCGTCTGCAAATGAAAATATCATAAAATGCTTCGCCCTCTTTCTAAATATCTAGAATTTGCTACCATTCTTTGCAACACAAAGACATGCCATTGTATTTAGAACAAAAATTAATCAACTGCAAATGAAAATATCAGCAGTTGCTCCTTTCTCTTTCTAAATACCAAAAAATGCTATTATTCTTTGCAACAATAAGTCTAGTCAATTTAGAAAGTGTGAAGTACATGTATGACCAAATTGTACAGGCCAGTAATCTACGAAATTGTCGTTTCCCGCAAATGTACTCCTTTGGAATGGAATCCGGATGATGTTGGACAGGTGAAAATGGTACCATGAACCAGGGCGGATTGCAAAACAAGTTTTTGAATATTGCCATAATTCACAAGTGGGGGGTACACTGATAGCTCTGCAGAGTGCGAATGTGGGCAGGGAAGTTAGAATATGCGTCATCTTCTGAGCTGCATTACAATGCTACAACCTCACACCATCTGGCAGCGGTGAATGGCACTGGACAATGGTTGTGTTGACACAAGATAATGACAAAAATTAATACTTTTGTGATTCCCATCAGTGGGAGTTACACTGATAGCTCTGCAGAGTGTGAATGTGGGCAGGGTAGTCAGACTGTGCGTCATCTTCTGAGCTGCAATACAATGAAACAACCTTGCACCGAGAGGGAACTGGCATTGGTGAATTGAGCTAGACTTTGGGAAATGGTTGCATGATGACACAAGATGATGACCAGAATTCATACTCACAAGCAGTCAATAAAATTGAAGCGGAATTGCTCTGTCCGTTACTCAAACTAGTAACCGCCATGGTGTAATTATCTCCCGGTGTTTGCAGCTCAATACATGAAGCAAAATACTGCATGTTTTGATCTGCATAAGACATACTATCCCCCTGACTGCATTCAACTTGAAACTCTTGTACAACACCGCCAGGGAACTGCCATGTTGAACTCACAGAGCTTGTGCTTGAATTACTAGCCACCAGGTTTACACTAAGAGGTACTATGGGGTGAATGATAGAAATAGACTATTAGTGAGGTAATTCTAGGTTTTTATGTCCCCAAATAGAAATGAAAGTCTCAGAATTTTGATTACAATAACGTTCTTGATTAATGTAATGCTTCTAGTCATGTCCATAATGGTGTTTATATTTCTAAACATGATAATCTAAATGTTTCTAACCATAAGAATGTTTTCTATCGATAAATATGATGCTTCTCAATATTTTTTTCTTATCATGATTATGATGATTATAACAGTATTTATAATGATTCTAATAATTGTGATTATGTTAATCATGTTTATAGTCATGATAGTGTTTCCAATCATGTTTATGCCCATGATATTGTTTCGAATCATGTTTCTAATCATGGAAATGATGTTTCTAATCATGTTTCAAGTCAAGATGATGTTTCTAATCATGTTTCTAGTCATGATGATGTTTCTAATCCTGCACTTACAAGCTGTGAGTACGATGCTAGCCAAATTTCTCTGTCCGTTACTCAAACTAGTGACCGTCATGGTGTAATTATCTCCCGGTGTTTGCAGCCCAATACATGAAGCATAATACTGCATGTGTTGATCTGCATAAGACATACTATCCCCCTGACTGCATTCAACTTGAAACTCTTGTACAACACCTCCAGGGAACTGCCATGTTGAACTCACAGAGCTTGTGCTTGAATTACTAGCCACCAGGTTTACACTAAGAGGTACTATGGGGTGAATGATAGAAATAGACTATTAGTGAGGTAATTCTAGGTTTTTATGTCCCCAAATAGAAATGAAAGTCTCAGAATTTTGATTACAATAACGTTCTTGATTAATGTAATGCTTCTAGTCATGTCCATAATGGTGTTTATATTTCTAAACATGATAATCTAAATGTTTCTAACCATAAGAATGTTTTCTATCGATAAATATGATGCTTCTCAATATTTTTTTCTTATCATGATTATGATGATTATAACAGTATTTATAATGATTCTAATAATTGTGATTATGTTAATCATGTTTATAGTCATGATAGTGTTTCCAATCATGTTTATGCCCATGATATTGTTTCGAATCATGTTTCTAATCATGGAAATGATGTTTCTAATCATGTTTCAAGTCAAGATGATGTTTCTAATCATGTTTCTAGTCATGATGATGTTTCTAATCCTGCACTTACAAGCTGTGAGTACGATGCTAGCCAAATTTCTCTGTCCGTTACTCAAACTAGTGACCGTCATGGTGTAATTATCTCCCGGTGTTTGCAGCCCAATACATGAAGCATAATACTGCATGTGTTGATCTGCATAAGACATACTATCCCCCTGACTGCATTCAACTTGAAACTCTTGTACAACACCTCCAGGGAACTGCCATGTTGAACTCACAGAGCTTGTGCTTGAATTACTAGCGCTCAGGTTTACACTAAGAGGTACTATGGGGTGAATGATAGAAACAGAGGGTCTTTATCAATGTCAGGTTTATTCTAAGAGGTACTATGGGGTGAATGATATAAATAGAGGGTCTTTATCAATGTCAGGTTTATTCTAAGAGGTACTATGGGGAGAATCGTAGAAACAGAGGATCTTTATCAATGTCAGAGGTAATTCTAGTTCTTTATATCCATGTATAGAAATGAAAGTATCATGATTATGATTACAATAATGTTTATGATCAATGCAATGTTTTCTAGTCATGTCTATAATGGTGTTCATGTTTCCAAACATGATAATCTAGAACTACATGTATGTTTTAATAATCATGTTTATAGTCATGATAATACTTCTAATCATGTATAAAGTCATGATAATACTTTTAATCATGTTTAAAGTCATGATAATATTCTTAATCATGTTTATAGTCATGATAATACTTCTGATCATGTTTATGGTCATGATATTTCTAATCCTGATTATGATAATTCTAATCACATTTCTAGTCATGACAAAGTTTCTAATCATATTTCTAGTCATGGTAATGTTTCTAATCCTGCACTTACAAGCTGTGAGTACGATGCTAGCTGAATTTCTCTGTCCGTTACTCAAACTAGTAACCGTCATGGTGTAATTATCTCCCGGGGTTTGCAGCTCAATACATGAAGCATAATACTGCATGTATTGATCCGTATAAGACATACTATTCCCCTGACTGCATTCAACTTGAAACTCTTGTACAACACCTCCAGGGAACTGCCATGTTGAACTCACAGAGCTTGTGCTTGAATTACTAGCACTCAGGTTTACACTAAGAGGTACTATGGGGTGAATCATAGAAATAAAGGATCTTTATCAATGTCAGGTTGAACTCACAGAGCTTGTGCTTGAATTACTAGCGGTCAGGTTTACACTAATATGTACTATGGGGGGAATGATATAAATAAAGGATCTTTATCAATGTCAGGTTTATACTGGTACTACATGTATGGGGAGAATCGTAGAAACAGAGGCTCTTTATCAATGTCAGAGGTAATTCTAATTCTTTATATACATGAATACAAATGATAGTATCATAATTATGATTACAATAATGTTCTTGATTAATGTTGTTTTTCTAGTCATGTCTATAATGTTGTTTATATTTCTAAACATGATAATCTAATCATGTTTCTCATTATTTTTGCTATTCATGGTTATGATGTCTTAATCATATTTCTTATCAACATTATGATGATCTAATAGTCATTGAAGAGAGTTGATCTAATAGTGTCTGTAATCATAATGTTTATAATTATTATAATGATGATTTTGATCATGTTTATACTCATGATGTGTTTCAAATCATATCTACAGTAATGATAGCATTTCTAATCATGTTTATGACCATGATAACTTTTCGATTCATGTTTCAAATGACGATTATGATGATTCTAATCATACTTATAGTCATGACAATGTTTCTAATCAAGCACTTACAAGCTGTGAGTACGATGCTAGCTGAATTTCTCTCTCCGTTACTCAAACTAGTGACGGTCATGGTGTAATTATCTCCCGGTGTTTCCAGCTCAATACATGAAGCATAATACTGCATGTATTGATCTGTATAAGACATACTATTCCCCTGACTGCATTCAACTTGAAACTCTTGTACAACACCTCCAGGGAACTGCCATGTTGAACTCACAGAGCTTGTGCTTGAATTACTAGCACTCAGGTTTACACTAAGAGGTACTATGGGGTGAATCATAGAAATAAAGGATCTTTATCAATGTCAGGTTGAACTCACAGAGCTTGTGCTTGAATTACTAGCGGTCAGGTTTACACTAATATGTACTATGGGGGGAATGATATAAATAAAGGATCTTTATCAATGTCAGGTTTATACTGGTACTACATGTATGGGGAGAATCGTAGAAACAGAGGCTCTTTATCAATGTCAGAGGTAATTCTAATTCTTTATATACATGAATACAAATGATAGTATCATAATTATGATTACAATAATGTTCTTGATTAATGTTGTTTTTCTAGTCATGTCTATAATGTTGTTTATATTTCTAAACATGATAATCTAATCATGTTTCTCATTATTTTTGCTATTCATGGTTATGATGTCTTAATCATATTTCTTATCAACATTATGATGATCTAATAGTCATTGAAGAGAGTTGATCTAATAGTGTCTGTAATCATAATGTTTATAATTATTATAATGATGATTTTGATCATGTTTATACTCATGATGTGTTTCAAATCATATCTACAGTAATGATAGCATTTCTAATCATGTTTATGACCATGATAACTTTTCGATTCATGTTTCAAATGACGATTATGATGATTCTAATCATACTTATAGTCATGACAATGTTTCTAATCAAGCACTTACAAGCTGTGAGTACGATGCTAGCTGAATTTCTCTCTCCGTTACTCAAACTAGTGACGGTCATGGTGTAATTATCTCCCGGTGTTTCCAGCTCAATACATGAAGCATAATACTGCATGTATTGATCTGTATAAGACATACTATTCCCCTGACTGCATTCAACTTGAAACTCTTGTACAACACCTCCAGGGAACTGCCATGTTGAACTCACAGAGCTTGTGCTTGAATTACTAGCCACCAGGTTTACACTAAGAGGTACTATGGGGTGGATAATGCAAACACAGAATCTTAATCAATGTCAGGTTTACGCAAACCGGTCCTTAAAGTGAATACTAGAAACAGGAACATTAAGTTTTATTCAATAACTAAGTTGTACAGTAAAACCTGTCTTATTGGTCACCTGTCTAAAAAGAGGTCATCTGTCTACAGTGGCCACTTTTTCTGTTTTCAATGAGTGACTGCTAAAGAGAGGTTTAACTATATTTATCTGTTCTAAAATATATTTACATGTATTATTCTTTATCATTTTTAAACAAAATTTGTCCAGGGTTCATTGAGAAATACTTGGCAAACCATCTGACTCCCTCCAAGTCACAATAAATTCATTTATTTCTAAAAACTAATAACTTCTCTCTCATCAAATAGACTTGTTGAAAACTGGCAAAATCTAAGAACTGATATCCACGCTAGTGTTAATAAAAGAGAGGACTTTAGAAAATGAAATGCTCATGCTTGAAGAAAATTAAAGTACTGAGATTACTGGTGATTCCTAATAAAATATTACTTTCTCTTGCAAGCATAAAAGACCATTATTAAAGATCAGTTTCTTGAAAGCAAACTTGAAAGGATTTCACTTAAGTATCATTTTACAGGAAACTATAATTCATTACTATGACCACTATCAAAACATTCAATTAACATGAAGCTCATATCACTAAAAAAATCAATTAAAATTACTTTCAGTCCTGAAAGTGAACAGCTTGAATTACATTTGCTTTATTTTACAGCTGGAAGTGATATTCTATGTAGGAGATTAAAGGCCCTGGCTAGCATTGTCAAGAAACGGTGATAAAACATAGCTAATTCAGTCTGTGCAATGCTCATTATTCTATCTTTGGCCAAATGAATGGCCTGAATATTAAGCTCAAACTGGTCCTGTATATACAAAGAAAGTTCTAATATCAGTAAAATTATCAGCACACTTTCATTTCATGACCATAATAATAATAATGATAATAATAATACTTATATAGCGCAGAACCTATATTAATATATTCTATTGCTCTGAAAAGACTCTTAATTAAAGTAAAGATATTTTTGGTAAAGTAGACTTATTTTAATGGCGTGTCAAAGAGATATGTTTTAAGCTTTGATTTGAATGCGTTTAGTGAGGATGAATCTCGTATATCAATTGGTAGTTTATTCCAGAGTTTTGGGCGCTGCACCATCAGTATCATTAAATAGCCTACTACTTGGACTTGGATCTGAAGGTAGTGCTAAACATCATGAAAGGGCACCACTGTCAATCAACTTACATGCAGTTAGTACGATGCTTGCTGAATTCTCCTCCCCATTGCTCACGCTTGTAACAATCATCGTATAATTGTCACCCGGATTCCATACATCGTCGCACCTAACCAAATATGTCGAATTGACCTCTGACCCCTCTGAGATCAACGTCGCGTTACTCGCCGAACCATTGCTGCATTCCACCCAGAAGAAATCAACCAAACCTCCGGGATAGGTCCAGAAGGCGCTTACAGAGTCTATCGACGAGTTTCCGGCGATAAGACCGACACTAAGGGGTACTGGTTAGATTTGAATGTTAAGGTTAGAATTATCCCAATAAAGTTTTCCCAATAATTTACAAGGTTAAAAAGTTAATAATTCTCATAAGAAGACTTCCGTATCTGAAACTGGTCCAATCTGAAAAAGATTTGGTTATGATGCCTTTGTGGATTAATATAAAATCAATGCAGAATAAATATAAAACTACAGAAAAATGTTATACAGAGTTATTGTGATTAACTTGTGGAAATAAAACTTTTCTGAATTTGCAAGTGAACTATTTTTTTGAATAAACAAATAATGAACAAAAAGCTTATAAAGCAAACGCTTATAAAGCAAACATGTTAAGAAATGAGAAGTTGTAAATATTCAAAGAAAAAAAAGCATGCTGAAAAAGATAGAAGAGTTTTCAGCCAGGATGTTAATTCTGAATAAACATTTAGAAGCACAAAGAAGCAGTAAAATTTCAGATTAGGCAGGTTAAAGTTAAAGAGTTCATGTAACTAAAAAAAATAGTAAGTGCAAGAAAAATTAACGTCTTCTACTACAAAAGTCAAGACATAATACGGAATACACTAGATATGCAACATTTTCAAGCAAAATAAGATGCAGATATTGGATTTTTTTCTTTACTAAATGTTTCAACGCAACAAGTGGAAAAGAATAAAACAGTCAAAACATCATGAGATGACAAAGATTTCAAACATTAAAGTAATGCAAGTCATAAAATGATGGGACTTAATCACTGCGAATAGCACATACATGTAGCTTCATGTCTTATTTTGAAGCGCATGATCATGTGCAATGAATTTTGTAAAAAAAGTATCATAATCATTCACAGAAAATCTTAAAGTACTGTCATTTGAATCTCACTCAAGAGGACGTATGTTTGAAATGCAAAGCTTTTTATTATTTATTATTTTTTAAATTACTTTTTAAATTTTTTTCATTGTGTGGTGTTTTGCCTTCGCTTCGCATGGGTGGTCTGGCAGTCTCAGTTATTCACAGGGGTCTCGGGAGAGGTGGGACCTTGGTAGAACGAGACTGCTCCTGACTATGGTGGTGTTGTTCAAAAGTTGCTATTGATCGTAAGTTGCAATTCATCGGAAAGCGTCAATCAAAGTCATTGTTTCATGCGAGTTTTGTTGAAAGCACATACCTTGCACGAATGAACATGCGCTTTACAACTTGCGATCAATCGCAACCTTCGAACAACACCCCCTATGTCCCTAAAAGTCTATGTTTATGATAGTCCAATTTTCAATTTTGCAGCTGAAATGATGAGGGCCAGTTACTTGTATCTAATCAAATAATAATAATATTTAAAAAAAAATTAATGGAGTGAAAACAGCAAGGACTTATCAATTTAATGATTTTGTGATGGGTAGATAAATAATTGAAATAATTCTTGCCTTATCCCAAGAAGCTGTGAAAAAATTCACAGGCATTCTCGGGTAGGAATCGAACCCACAATCTCCTGATATTCAAGCAGTACTTGCTGCTATAACACGAATCGAGCCCACCACAACCATCGGCTCTCAGTGGTCTAGTGGTAACACACCTGTCTAGTCATCAGGAGATCGTGGGTTTGATTCCTACTCGAGAGTGCCTGTGATCTTTTTCACAGCTTCTTGGTACAGCACTGTCAATCAATGTTTATCCATGTTGGGATAAGGCAAGAATTATTTCAATTATTTATCTACCCAACACAAAAATCATTCAATTGATATTAACGCAGTACCTGCTGCTATAACACGAATCGAGCCCACCACTTCCATCGGCTCTTGGTGGTCTACTGTCTAGTCATCAGGAGATTGTGGGTTCGATTCCTACCCGAGAATGCCTGTGATCTTTTTTCACAGCTTCTTGGTACAGCACTGTCAATCAGTGTTTATCCATGTTGGGATAAGGCAAGAATTATTTCAAGCAAGGACTTACCTGCAACCACATACGCCACAGTTGGAGGACTCTGTCCATTGTTCTCTTGGGTAACAATACTGATGCTATGATTGCCTCCGGGAGTAACACCAACACAAGACGCTTGTGTCGCACCACCACCAAGAGGAGAGGGTGGAGAAGGGTCACTTCCGCTAGGGCATGTTACTTCAAACCCATCTGCAGTGGCTATCGCAGCCCATGTAACTGTGATGCTTGTTGTGTTTGAGGATGTGGTATTGATGTTCACTTGATCTGGGGCTAAATGGAATATATAATCACAGAAAAGTTTTAACATCAAGAAAAGACACTAAATTCATTCAATTTGCATTTCAAGACGCTTGTGTCGCACCACTATCAAGAGGAGAGGATGGAGACAGGATACCACTGGAGCAGGTGACTTGAAACTCGTCTGCAGTGGCTATCACAGCCCATGTAACTGTGATGCTAGTTGTGTTTGGGGATGTGGCAATGATGTTCACTTGATCGGGGGCTAAATGGAATATATAATCACAGAAAAGTTTGAACATCAAGAGAAGACGCAAGATTAATTTTAATCTTAAATTAATAGTTTTTCAATAGTATCTTTTACCTATCCACAGACCCTAACATCACAGCACAGTAGAGTATATCCATTCAGTGACTGCGCAATATAGATTATCTAATTATTACTAATATAATTATATTATTATTATTATTATTATTATTATTATTATTATAATTATTATCATCATTATCATCCTTATCATAATTATCATTATTATTGTTATAATTACTAATCTGGGAAACCAGAGACATGAGGGGTAAAAAGAAACGATCAGTCAGGAATTAAAACGTTCTGTCCATCCGATTTTACAGGACTACAAATATTCAGGATTACAAATATTCAGGATTAAAATATTATAAACATCTCATATATTCCAGACTATAGAATCTTTCCCCGAACCGTATTATTCTATGCTTTACAACTCGCTATACTCTCACACCAGCTGGTCCAAGCACAAAGCCTAAAGTATGGAGGTGACTAATCACTAAATGACAACAGTGATGTTTTTGTTGTAAACATTCATGTTTCTGTTTTTATTGATGTACTCTTTTGATTGCTGAGATTTTGTTACTTTATATGTTCACGTTCTTTCTGGTATACAGGACCCCTCAAGATGCTAACATATTGTTGTGAGGGCATCCTGCTAAAATATTGATCAATAAATATATACCGGTATATAATACATTATATGGAATTTTCCATTTCATTTTGTCACAGTCATAGTCGACAGGAAGTAAAGGTCACCCAATATCATCACGTAAATTGATCTAGTTCGTTCACTCCCTAAATCAGTCAACTAGTTCCAAAAGACGTCAAAATAGCATGTACATAGGAGGCACGTGCAAGTCTAAGGGCTCGTCACAGATCAGTAAGCGAAAATCAAGAAACGCTTGTTACAGATTTGGAGGGTTCGTCACAGATTAATCAGAGCTGTGATGTAACAATGGGTATCTGCGAACAAAATGTGACTTGTACTTCCAGCTGACTGTGACTATGATCTCTTTGAAACTGAAACTCCCATGAGGGAAAAGAGAGCAAAAGTCACTTTGGTTTCTGCCTGCACCCCCCCCCCCTAGGATACAGCCATTAACGACTGCATACCAAGCGCGTTCTCTGTTGCTATCTAATCTCCGTGATCCACAGCTTGCTGCCGTTGAAGATAAGCTCGCGTTTCAGAATGATCATAATTCCTGCGTGATACAAAGGATATTGATTATACCTCGAGCTGGCATGAGGGCATTAGTGGCTGCTATAATCCCCTTTCTCCCTCAGGCTGAATGGAGTGCTTATCATTATTATTATTATTATTATCAAACAAAGAGGGAGCATGCTGCTTGGGTGCAGAATTAGGTGATTGATTACTTCAGGTAGCATGCAGGCTGAACGCATAAGGAAATTTGCTCTCTTCCCTAAATACAAATACTCACTGGCTGCAGTGAAGGTTTCAGTGACTGCATTCACTTCATTCCCACTAACACTGGTCACTGTAATGTTATAGTCAACTCCAGCCGTCATCACGTCACATGTTGCCTCAAAAGTGTTGCCTGTTGCATTAGCAGGCGTGAGAATGACGTCTGCATTGCCATCAGCATCGCAGTCAACTTCAAAGGAACTTTCTACTCCAACCGGATCATCCCATCGAACTTTGATTTGTCGAGTTGTGATGTCCCCTGCAGTCAGTACAACAGGATTTGGTACTGTTTTGAGAGGAATGAATAAAAAGTTACATCAAATTACACAAGTCGGTGCTTTTTTTCAGTTGGTAACTGCATAACTTTGTATTTTGCTAGAATTTCGTGTCTAGCATTGTTCTGTATGGAAAGTTTTGTCTATTGCAGATTTACATGTAGAAGACTGATCTCTGTACTGCCATCAGCAACGCAGTCCACTTCAAAGGAACTTTCCACTCCAACCGGATCATCCCATTGTACTGTGATTTGTCGAGTTGTGATGGCGCTGGCATTCAGTACAACAGGATTTGGTACTGTTTTGAGAGGAATGAATGAAAAATTAAACCAAATTACATAAGTCCTGTTTGTTTTCAGCTTATAGCTGGATCATTTTAAAGTTGTGTCTGGCATGCTCCAGAACAGAAAGTGTTGTCTATTGCATCTTTAGGAGTGAGTTTGATGTTTGAAATACATGTATCATCAGCACAGCAGTCAACTGCCTGTCTTACAACTGCATTAACAACATGAGATAACTTTGAACATGTTCATAGTTTTCTTGGTGGGATTGCTTCCTTAAGAATATAATGATAGCCCCATGAGAAGGTTACAAATGCAAGTTAAAAATGACTAGTGGTTTCGAACGGTTCTGTGAGTAATAGGAGGGTTGGTTTCAGGCGGTTCTGTTGCTAACGCAAATAATAAAATAACAATATCAGGGAGAAAGTGAAATGCATGGACATATACTGGTACATGTAATTAGAAAAATCATATGACTTTAAACAGGAACAGTATTAAAGAGACCTTGGTAATTGTTTTTTTCAGCTTTCAACTTACATGCTCGTAACTCAATCGTTGTTACAGCTGACATCTTTCCATTGCTAAAACTGGTAACATTCATAGTGTATGCATCTCCTGCCATTGGAAGGTTTGTGCAAGACGCTGAGAAGGGGCCATCACCAGTCTGATTACCAGTAGGAGACATGGTAGTCCCATCACTGCATTGCACGCTGTAGGAATCGACCACTCCGTCTGGTTTGTTCCAAGTAGCGCTCACTGAATCTACTTCAGAGTCACCCTCCATCAAGTTTACTAAGTTTGGCACTGTAATAATAATTATAATAATAATAATTATAGGTCCATTTATATAGCGCAATCACTATATACATATACTCAACTGCGCCTGATACTGGGTACCATATTATTACCCTGTCTATAACTGGAATAAATTCCTGCCAGTTACACATTTTCACCTGGGTTGAGTGCAGCAAAGTGTGGAAAAATTTCTTGCTCAAGGAAATGAATGCCACGGGTGAGATTTGATCTGCAGACCTTGTAGTTGAAAGGTAGGAGTCTAAACCACTACACCACCACGCTTCCACACATGATTGCCATCAGACTTGCTCTGTGATCGGCTGCCCCTCACATCCTGTTCTTTCGTTCTCTCTACCTCCTCTTTTAGCCTTTCTCTACCTTGTGTGTTCATTTCATTTCCTTGTCAATTTGCTTAAATGAGTCTGCTATGATCGAAAACTCAAGCTCTTTTTTACTTCATTTTACTCCACAGCTCTCCATTAACGGATAAGCAGTTTCAGCAGTTCTCTTTATTCATTGTCATAACTCTTTCTCAGTTAACACATTAGCAACTGGAGATTGTGCAAAAAAGTCCTATTACTCTCTGGAAGGTGTGGCATTATTGCTGTCTGTCTTACGTCCGCATCAATAATATGAAATAATTCTGAACATGTTCATAGTTTTCTTGGTAGGATTGTTTTCTTAAGATCATAGAGATAACCCCATGAGAAGGTTACAAATGCAAGTTGAAAATGATGGGCGGTTTCGAACAGTTCAGTGAGTAATAGGAGGGTTGGTTTCAGCCAGTTCAGTTGCTAAAGCGATAAATAATAAAATAATAATATCAGGGAGAAAGCGTAATGCATGTACATGTACTGGTCATGTAATTAGAAAAATCATATGACTTTAAACAGGAACAGTATTAAAGAGACCTTCGTAATTGTTTTTTCAGCTTTCAACTTACATGCTTGTAGATCAATGGTTGTTACAGCTGACATCTTTCCATTGCTAACACTGGTAACACTCATAGTATAAGCATCTCCTGCCATTGGAAGGTTTGTGCAAGACGCTGAGAAGGGGCCATCACCAGTCTGATTACCAGAAGGGGATACCACAGTCCCGCTACTGCATTGAACGACATATGAAGCTATCTCTCCGTCTGGTTTGCCCCACATGGCGCTCACTGAATCTATTTCAGAATCACCCTCCATCAAGTCAACCGAGTTTGGCACTGTAAAGGAAGAAAAACGCAAGTCAATACGGAAATGAACAAATTTTGATTGGACGGATGAGATGTGCATGCCATTCAAAAATCAAACAGCATCCAACAAGAACTAATGGTTGCCCAGTAGTCTTAAAATTCAGCGAATTATTCCATTTATTGGTCATATTACACCACAAGTTCTTTCATGCTGTACATGCCTTTAATACTGTTTTGCATGGCTGCAGTCTTGCATGCTAGTACCATGCCAGTTCAAAACACAGAAAAGAGTACCATTTATTTTATTTTTATTATTATTTGCACCTACATGTATATATATTTTGATGAAACAAGAAATCATTGCATGCATCCATATTGCAAACTATCAGGGCATGATAGCGTCCCCCCCTCTCCTCGACAAGCCGCCAAAATTGTCTGCTAGTCTCCACTTCTCTCCATTCACCACTCTAGTGCTCTTCACTTGTGGGTCCCTCACTAGTGATTCCTTCACCTGAGGACGAGTTAGTTCATTGTACTTGGAACGTCATGTTTTTAAAAATCTTTTTGAGCTTTTGCTCAGTCCTTCTCAGGACTATTTCCTGACAGATACCCCTACACCACATGGTGCAACCGCAAACCTCCTTGAATGTTTACTACACCATGCAAGCTCTAGTTTTCTTCGGCCAAAATTTTTTTTCTATCTCATGCAAAACTGTCAAGACCAAATTTGTGACAACCGGTTATTAACATTACACGTGATTGAATTTTCATCTACATTGTAGCGAAACAGCCCGGTCAAATTAGGGTTAATAATATCCATGCTACAATCATGTATAATGAAGGGTATAAAACTTCCTGCAAAATACAATATGAATGACTTCTCTAATCTGCATACACCGGTATGTTAAGATTGATATTTATCTTTGCTTTAAAAAGCTTTCAAAATTCAATTGCAAACTTGGGGGCATGCACTCAAGATTCAATCGAGCACATCGTTGGCAAACTGGAGGGCATAGCAAAATGCAGTTTTGCAAATTTCGCATACGGTGTACTGTACCCCAATAAGAGTTTGAAGGCCCAAAGTCTATCCAATTTATAGTCTTTTCCATGAGAAGAATTTCAAAGACCTGGGTTGAGAAAAGAAAGTCACAACATTGCAATAGGTCATCTATAAAATAGCCGAAAAAGGAAAACTCAATGGCCCGTCTTCCGATAGCGAGGTTTAAAGTTAACCCTGGTCTAAAACTGTGGTTTAAGTATGGGTTGCCAAAAGTGCCAAAATTTTATTTACAATGAATGATTTGTATGTTAACTGTTCTATTTTCCCACACTCTAATAATGTAGAAAACTATTAAAGTTTTTATTCCGAGACAGTTTTGAATATATGAGTGCCAAATGTGCTGGTAAATTAAGCATCAACTATTATAGATTCAAGCCTCTTTTGGCTCTCCATACTTAAACCACAGATTTAGACCAGGTTAACTTAAACCTCGCTATCGGAATACGGGCCTATATGTTCTTCTTGTTCAGCTTTCTCATTGAATACCGAATTCTTATATTCCATTAGACTTTGTTCAAGGGCCACCCGGTTCCAGTAGCCAATGGGAGAAAAGATAAAATTCAGAGTATTATGAAGACCATGTTATCAATGCTTTTTAATAAACAATCATGATTTAAAGCAATACATTATAACAAAGTCTTTATCATACTGCTAATATCAGAAAGATTAATACACCATCACCACTACCTAAATAACATACATTTAGGACCACTAAGGAATAAAAAAGAAAATGACTAACATTTCAGGATTCTTTATTTAATATGATGTATCTACTGTAATTTTGGCAATTAAAAAAGCAGATTGTCAGTAATCAAGAAAAAGTGAAGAAAAAAATAAATAAATGGATTCCCGCTGTATCAGTGAAAGAATGGTGTAATGGAAATTTGCAGGATTTAAAAGTTGTGACGATAAAGCTGATGTAATCATTTCTAATCATAATACGGCTTTAGTTATATCATGCTGAATGAAATATATGAACAATAATAATATGGACAAAGTACTTGTGTATGGCAGAAAAAGACTAAATATGAAATTCATAAATTATTAAATTTTCAATTAAATTCAATTCAAAATAACATTTATCATCTTCATTTTGTTTAAACGAATTCCTGTGAGGAGAAATACAAATTTAACATGATGTTTAGATACAATGACAGGAAGCGCATATATTTTAAGATGGTGATCACTAAACACATTGGCCCGTATTCTGATAGCGAGGTTTAAGTTAACCCTGGTCTAAATCTGTAGTTTAAGTATGGGTAGCCAAAAGTGCCAAAACTTTATTTACAATGTATAATTCTTATGTTAACTGCTCTCTTTTCCCATGCTCTAATAATGTAGAAAACTATTGAAGTTTTTATTCTGAGACAGTTTTGAATACTATGAGTGCCAAATGTGCTGGTAAATTAACCATCGACTGTTATAGATTCAAGCCTCTTTTGGCTTCCCATACTTAAACCACATATTTAAACTATAGTTTAAGTTAAACCTGACATCAGAATACGGGCCATTATGATAGAAATGGATGATGAACAATTGCCTTGAAAATGATCAATATACAAGGCAATGACATTTGAAATATGATTTTGACAAAAGTAAAATATATCAATTCAGGAGTACGTGTACACTGCACTTTGTTAAAAAAACAACAAAAGAATTGAAATAATTAACACAATAGTGGAGAGATGTTTGTAACTGATTAACCCTCAAATTATTTTTTTCCAGATCAAAAAAGAAATAAACACTTGAAAAATAAACATGTTGATAGCAGGTAGTGAATAGAAACATTTTGAACTATGAACCAGGAAATATGAGAAAAAATATTCGAGAATGCTTCACTCACAGAACATAATGTTCACCCATTATCATTATTTGAACATCCCCTTCTGAATGTACTTGACACACAGCCTACTTGACATTTCTTTGATTAAAGAACATTACAAGAGAAAAAAATAATTATTTGGTTGCCTCCTATGCCATTTATAAATACAATGGGTGACTTCAAGTACGGTGATCGGTGTTGGTGTTTCTGTTTAGAGAGCAAAACGGTCCGTAAACCGAGCTCCAACACCGTTGGTCAGGTTACAGAAGTGATACAGAAATGACCGGAAATACGTCAGAATCTTGCGAGGTCTAGCCCAAACACCGATAGACTTCAAGTTTAGTGTTGAGGCTGGTGTTGGTTTTGCTGCAACACCAACACCAGCGTTCAACACCGTACTTGAAGTCATCCAGTGTATTGGCATTGATCGTTCGGTCAGAATTTTTTTTTGTTCAGGACGTATTTCATATTTTTATCTAAAATCTTACTGTGATTTTGAAAATTGAGTGATAGAAAGTAGCACTGGTCAGTTGGTTGGAAGAATTCTTATTCCAAATTATTTTTTTGATAAAAACAATTTATGAGGAAATAAAATGTACATGTACATGGAAAAGTTGAAGGGAATAAACTAAAAGCCAAATAATGCATCTGGCACCACTTTTGGTGGGTGGAGGGCTGGAGGCATAACAACTACTGAAAATGACTGATCAGAATGCATTTCACATGTTTGTTATTTCAATGTGATTTTTCAAATTTGAGTATCAAAAAGGTTCAATCGAGTCCTGCCATTTTAAGAGGGTAGGTTTGTGAAGGGCAACCAAACATATATATATTTTTTTTTTTTGAAGGGGGGGGGGGATTATTACAAGATAAACTACTTGAGTAGATTGTGTCAATATGGGACTGTCATAAAATAAATTTTCAAAGAGCTTAACAAAACAGAAACCGACAACATGTATTAATATGATGGGAGGAGCCTTATCCATAAATTGGCAATGATACATGGATAGGTTTTTATTGTTTTATTGTGCCACTTAAAGATAAGGTTTCCATGCATGCGATTCTGAAACAGACTTTACACTTGAGCACATGTTAAAGGGTATGAATTCACTGTTTGATGATCATATACTTAAATTAGAGATCAATTAATTCGGGGGATCGACTATAGTTGTAAGCTTTTCGCCGCTAGAGAGCGTGGATCAAATGCTTAATTTTGATTGGTCCACCCCTGACCTGACCTGGCGGGTATCGATTTCCGGTTGTGATGGGTACTTCCGGTATAAATTACATGCGCCACGTTCATTCCTTTCGCATTTATACAATACACGGACAACTTCAATCTGAAAAAAAATTTCATTAATATCATCTGTAATATTCCTTTGCTTTGGTGATTACATCAAACAGTGAACGTGGCACATGTAATTTATACCGGAAGTACCCGTCACAACCGGAAATCGATACCCGCCAGGTCAGGTTAGGGGTGGACCAATCAAAATTAAGCATTTGATCCACGCTCTCTAGCGGCGAAAAGCTTACAACTATAGTCGATCCCCCGAATTACATTTTAAGTGTAAAATGATCATTGGTGTCAAACGCTTTAGGTATGGTTTTATGGTCATTAACTGAATAATTTGTTTAAGAGGAAAATTATTATGCTTTAGTTGTCAAAGAAATTGGCCCAGAAATTGAAAATGCTATATTTTATGAAGAGAATTAGAATATAGTATTTTGTACCTGTATTTTATTCAAATAAAATTATGTCAATAAATTTTGCACCTACGCAGTTCCGCATATATTGAAATACGATGCTAAAGACAATTTTCCCTTCATACCCAGGATAGTGTGTTCTTGATCTTTAGAAAATTTAAAAAAAAAAAGACTCCCCAAAATGTTATGAAGTGAAAACAAAATCTTGAATGGTTTTGCATGATGTACCTTGTGGAGCCTTATGGTAGGGAAAATGAATTCCTTTTCAGAAGTTATTCAAAAATGTAGCATGATTACCCTGATTTTGGCAGTGCTGTCGCATTTCAAGGAACAAATTCCTGCTAGCCAGGGTCGGGTGCAGCACAATGTGGATAATTTTTTTTTGCTCAATGTAATTAACACCATGGGTGGGATTTGAATCTACATGTACGACCCTCTGGTTGAAAGGCAAGAGTCAGACCCATGACATCACAACATGAATGGTATATGTACATGAAGTATGTAATTGGAAAGGAAATTGAAGGCTGTTTAAGGGTCAAAATAAAGTTGGACATTGCACAAATGAGCGATGACGTTGACCCTGCATGAAGCAACCTGCATGACTGTGTGTGATGGTTGGTGATGTTGACGTGTCGACAATTTCATGATGATGCATGAAGATTATATGCAATTTCATAGCTGGATCTGCAAACTTACAGGTATATAACACGGTTACCGATCGAGCAGTCTTATTGCCGCTGTAAGAGACCACAGAGAACTGATAACCAGTCCCTGCAGCTGGTAGACTCTCACAGGTCACATCGTACGCTGAGACATTGGTCACGTCAGTGATTACTTCAGGTTCGGCATCATTTTCTGAACAAAACACCTGGAAAGAGTCTATCTCTCCCTCTGGATGGCTCCAAGATGCTTTGTATGATGAATTCGTTGAGGCGCCTTCTTCGATGGTTACATTATTGGGTACTACAAGGTCATTTGGGATTGAAGGATCATAATACATGAAGATCAATACAAAGTACAGTGGAACCTCGTTATAAGGAGGTCGGATATAGTGCGATACCTGTTATAAAAAGTAATTTTGTTGTTCACAGCTCTTTATAGTTCTTTGTTTTTTACCCTGATATAGTGAGGAACCTGATATAACAAGATATAGTGAGGAACCTGATATAACAAGGTAATTTTCATAGTCCCAAAAACCTCATAATAAAGAGATTTCACTGTATGTTGCCATATATATTTCGGGACCTACTTTCTTTCATGACAAAATATCCATGGCAAAATTCACTATTGTATTGATATACATGTAGATGACAGATTAAAAATAAAATATAGGGACACAAGCAAGCCTTTTTTGTGTATGAAATGTGTAAAACGCAGTCACATGTATGTAAACATTTTTTGGCACTAAAGGGCATTATGGCAGCGAAAGATAACAATAAAAGAAAAAATAATAACACTACATCTACTGTAGATGGTGTAAACTTTATGAGTCACTTTTTCTTTTTTTATTTCACTCTTGTGACATTTACTGATATGTTAAACAGATTTGCAACAAAAAAACTTACAGAAACAGGCAACATACATGTACACTACTTTTGCATAGAATGTGTAAAAAAACATTCACATGTAGTTTTTTTAGCCTCTCACAAACGTCCAGCAACAAGCACATTTAGAATAAATTTCTAAGCATGACCATTGCATGTGGTTCTACAAACAAACACAAAAAGCATGGCATTGTTGCTTTAAAAATGTGTCTTCTTTCAACATTAGTTTGCAGTTGTTGCCTTCTGCTGCATTAGAATGGTATAGTGGAAATATACATTATTAATATTAATTTGGATATTATTATATTGCTATATAAGGAATTTTACAGCCTTGCTACATGTACTATATATTGCCATGTCTTGATTCCATTTGAGTCCAAGAATGAAGCTAATTTATTTCAATGTTCGACTTTTCCTGTTTTTTCCATAAATACCCACAATTAAAATTCCTTATCACAGCATTGGCTGGGGTGTAGATTGTGACCAGTCTAAGTTCTATCCAACTATTTTTATTATTATTTCTCTGTAATTATTCTAATCATGATATCAATCTCATTCCACACTATCCAAATGTGAACCATTTTCAACCCTTTCAGGATGATGGAACACATTTTTGTGTTCTGTGGGCTCTAAAAGAATATACCAGATTCGTGAGAAGAAAAAGAAAAAATCTACTACAAAGCTGACCGTTACTATTGAGACCCCATTTGTCATTTGTCTCAGAATTGTTTTTACATACATAAAAGTAATCACTAAAATTGTAAAAAAAAAAATCTTTTATTTGGCAACACATTGACCATTTGAAAATCCTTATTTTTCATGCAAATTGGCAACCTCAAACATTTTAATACGTTTTTGCGTGATGAAAATTTAATTTGGTAATACTAAATTATTCAATTGGAATATTTCTAAAAGTGCATTCAAGTTTTCAATGTTGACAATTTGGGAAAGGAATTTGTGATTAAATTTGTTATCAAATATTTTCTGTACTGAATGACCAAAGTATCAATGATACAAATTCAAAGCACTTACAAGCAGTGATGGGAAGTGATGTTTCTGCACTATTTTCACTTCCACTCTGCGATGTTACAGTGATCGTATAATTCTCTCCTGCCGTAGATAGTCCCACACATGATGCTTCATACGCGCCTTGGCCATCTTCCTGTATCGGTGATGCTGGGTCTACTGTACCATCGGAGCATACGACTAGGTACTGGTCTACTACCCCAGCAGGCGTGGTCCAGGTCGCCGAGATGGAATCGTTTGTGGCTCCAGATTCGCTGAGAGCAACAGGGGATGGTACTGCATACAAAAATGAACGAATAGTACTCTTAACTGCTTATAATAATAATAATAATAATAATAGATGCAATTTTCTGTACATCTTCCAGTATCGGTGATGCCGGGTCTCCTGTATCATCGGAGCATAAGACTAGGTACCGGTCTACTCCTCCATCGGGCTTGGTCCAGCTCGCTGAGAGTGACAGAGGATGGTACTGCATACATGTAGAAAAAAAGAATG
>BQKZ01006960.1:10456-32436 GCA_036244855.1 Temnopleurus reevesii | reverse complement strand
CACCTGTGTTGAGGGCAGCACTAGCGTGATTGTTGGGATTTTAAGATGCAACCCTCTATGATTCAATTATCACGGATATTGTAGTGTTGAACATTGCAGAGATGCCAACCGTTGCGGAATATGTATGAAAGAAATTAGAATGTGAATCACCCAACAAATGAACCAAATTTGGTTACTGTTATCATACTTGGGGATACAAGTTTTAGACAAAAGCCTGAATCCAGCCCCTGGCAGTTTATTTTCAAGCCATAGTCTTGCTTACAAAATACTACATTGTATGTTATTTTCAGGCCCTCTGATGATCAATTCTAACTGGCATTCTAGCGCACATAATCTGCAGAGATTGATAAGCGCCATCATACCCAAGACCTACATGTACATGCTTTCTCATGAAAGTCTTATATACAAAATATTGCATAAGTGATTGTTAGGCCCTCTGATGATCAATTCTAAATTGCATTCTAGCGCACATAATCTGCAGAGATTGATGAGCGCCATCATACCCAAGACCTACATGTACATGCTTTCTCATGAAAGTCTTATATACAAAATATTGCATAAGTGATTGTTAGGCCCTCTGAGGATCAATTCTAAATTGCATTCTAGCGCACATAATCTGCAGAGATTGAAGAGTGCCGTCATATCAAAGACCTACCTCAGTGCATGCTTTCTCATTAGAAAAAAAATTTGGTTCAGCTGTTTAGTGACTCACGTTTTGATTTCTATCCTCTGTTTTGGAATGACTGACATCTCTAGAATTAAACCCCAGTCACATAGGACCCCGGAAGCAACACGATTCAACCCGACTCTTTGTTAATTCACAGTTTACTGCCTCAGAACAACAAGTCAGGGTGAATCGTGTTGCTTCCGGGATCCTATGTGACTGGGGCTTTAGGATAAAATAAGCATGTTTGAAGATTTGTAGTGTTTATTTTGTTGTAAATAGAGTTGGTAGAGGTGTAATGGCGATGGATAATCTCAGGTTATGATTATACTTTATAGAAATTTTCAGAAAATATTTGCATGAAATGCTTAAAAAATTCAAGGGACATTGTATAACTTCCAAAAGCTTGAAAAGTCTACTTAAAGTCATAAAATGGACATTTTGTTTTCCAATTATGCTCTGCTTTTAAAGCTATTATTACAGGATTTCCACTCTTCCTGGAAAACATGGAAAAGGAGTTACATTTTTTTCAGTCAGGGAATTTGTTCAAGCCCAGACAAAAAGTCATTAATTGGTTGTTTTTCATGGAAAAACTGCATACACTGGCACTGTGAGCCGAAGGAACAAAGTAAACAACTTTATTCAAGCATTAACAATAGCTAAATGAACACATAATAAATTTCCATCCTTCTTATTCTGTTGGAAAATGTTGAAACAATAGTCGCACCTGGGACTTTCTTTTGTGATCATGAAACCATTTTGAATGAAGTTGTTTGCTGTGTCCCAGACCTTTGTCATTTCTGCTTACAGCGTGGTCTGGTGCATGGACAAATCAGGGAATTTGGTTCTCCTCAGATCATTGTGAGCAGAAGGGACAAAGGAATTGGACAAAGTAAACAATTCTTATTCATGCGAGATGTACACAAGAGAGAGTAGTTTCCCTGTTGATTTGGTGAACAGGTGTAACACCCATGTGACATTTTTCCTGCAATCAGAAGGAAAAAAATTTCCATTGTAAATGCTTTACTATTGTTTGCTTTGTCCAATTCATTTGTGCGTTCTGCTCAGTGAGAAGTGGAATCACTGTAATTATGCCAAAAAAATATCAAGAGAAAGAGGAAACTCTTTAAAACATGGTTGTGTGGAGGAGGAGGAGGAGGAGGAGGAGGCGAGATGGCGATCAGTGCTACTCTTTTGGTAAGCATTTGGTTCCATACTG
This sequence comes from Temnopleurus reevesii, assembly GCA_036244855.1. Lineage (NCBI taxonomy): Eukaryota > Metazoa > Echinodermata > Echinoidea > Temnopleuroida > Temnopleuridae > Temnopleurus > Temnopleurus reevesii. The sequence continues at coordinate 30,553 of BQKZ01006960.1, read as the reverse complement.
GTGAAAAAAAACTATTTCATAAAGTTTTCTTGATAAGTCTAGTTTTTCAAAATCAATAGACTTCACAGTTTATCAAGGCAAATGTTGTGCCTTCTGCATGCTCAAGGCGAATAGTGGATACTCTGCCTTAAAAGATAATATCAAGAGAGGTGAAACTCTTTAAAACATGGAAGTGAGGAGGAGATGTGGCGTTCAGTACTACTATGCGTCTACTCTTTTGGTAAGCCTTTGGTTCCATGCAAGCAAAAACTGTTTCCTTTATTTGATAAATTTTTATTCGATAAGCCTAGTTTTTTTCAAAATCAATAGACTACTCAGTTGATGATCAATAAGACAAACATGTTTTTAGTGATGAACTAGGTTTATAGTTGAAAAATACCTAATAAACAAGACTTTATCAGCGAAAAAGAATTTTGTCAGTATTAGAATTAATTTCTCATGGATATTAGTTTTTGCCTGTATGGAACAAATGTATAGCTCAATACAATCAACCTTGCCTGAGTTCAATCTGTTTGGTTTGAAGATGTTTGACTTGGGCAAGGTTGGCTGTAATTGAATATCACAGTGCCTTTGCAATAACAACGTACAAAATCATTGCTATGAAATTTCTACTCTAATAAAATGTGGATACTTTACACGTTGCATTGTGATGACTTTGTTGATTTTTTTGTGTTTTAAGATTCTGTAGCAAATTCACAAGATTGAGTAAAAAATATCCCATTAGCCAAAGGGTAATAATGTTGCATGAAAGCATCAATATTGATAGATGGAGATCCTTTGAAACTTTTCTTCTACAGAAATCATGTGCATTTTAGTAAAATATCACTTGAATTGTTGTTCTGTCAGGATTTCTTTATATTAAAACAATACCCTTTGGTTACAGTGAAAAAAAAAACAGATGAAATAGTAGGGAACCATTGCCAGAATCGGGGATTAACTGGCCTCATAAAGGGAACCAGCCCCTGGAATTCTCGTGCTCTCATTGAATAAAAAAAAATCAGATGAACAAACTGCGAAAATTTTAGGAAAATGGGACAACCCGTTCAAAAGTTATGAATTTTCAAAGTCACAGAGATTTGACGATCACTGCCGCTCATGGGGATTCGTACGATCGGCAAAACCGACGGAATCTGTGACGACATGTCGGACAATTCCTCATTCACTTCGTACATAGAATATCTAAAAATTGATCAATGTGAAATTTAGAGTAAGGTTGCAGCATGAATCTTTTCAAAATACATGCATAATCAATATAACAGAAAAGCTATACCCCAACCGAAAATTTGAGTTTTGTTGACTTTTCCGAGAAAAAAGGAGAACATCTGAAGTTTTGTGTACAGAGTGAATGAGGAGTTGTCCGACATTCCATCGAATTTGCCGATCACACGGATCCCTATGAGTGGCAGTGACCATCATACCTCTGTGGTTTGAAAATTCATAACTTTTGAACGGGTTGTCCGATTTTGCTCAAATTTTCACACTTTGTTCATGTGATTTTTCTTCATATGATGAGAGCAGGATAATCCCAGGGGTTGGTTTCCCTTTAATGTGGGGAGAGCGGGAAAAGAATGTGAGAGGATGGGAGATATGGAGTTTTATATGGGTGTGAGATACAGATGGGGAGGGTGTGAGAGGGAGAGAGAAAAGAGAAAGACAGGAGGATTACAGGTAGGTGGAGGAGAAAGGATGGAAAGATATACATGTACAAACTGAAGGTGTGTGTAGGATGGGGTTTATAGAGAAAAAATATAAAGATCATGTATATGATAGTGAGAGGGAGAGTGTGAACAATTTAGGAGGATGGAACATAAAAAAGTTGGGTGTTGTTAGAGAAGAGGAATGAGGCAAATGTACTGAGAAAGAGGGAAAAGTGAGGTAAATTATCAAGAGAGAAAGTTGGTGCGAGTGAACATGTATATTGGGGATTGGAGATCCAAATTGGTTTAAGAAAAGGCGGTAAAAGGCTGCCTGTCCTTAATCTTGTTCACACCCTCACTATGAGTAAAAGACACAAATGATTTGGACAAAGTAAACAACTTCCTCCAAGCATTCGCTATAGCCAGATGATCACAAAAGAACTTCCATTCCCTCTTATTCTCCAGATAATTGTTGAACAGTTGTCACATTTGGGGCCTGTAACATAAAAGATGCAAACCAATTAAACTTACGATAAATATCAATCGTAAGTCTATGGTGAAACGTGTATTAAAGTGATATGATTAATTTTCAATTCATGGTATCTCGTATGTTACAGGCCCCTATTCAGCGAATGAATAAGCTGCATGTACTTTATGAAGGCTTGACATTGTTTACTTTACCATTTTTATTTTTCCCTTTGCTCACTGGTTCTCACCTCTTCGTCATTCCACTTTCATCTTCATTATCCCTTCCTCCTGCATCTCATCCTAGCTCCAAAACTTTCTTTTGATCTCTTCTCTCCATCACTCTTTCTCACCATGTACCTCCTCTATCTTTCTCCCTCCTCCTCTCCGTCTCTCCCTCTCTCATTGCCCCAGTCTCTGTGCACCTTTCTCTCTTTCCCATTATCTGTCTGTCTCTCCCCCCCTCCCTCTCTCTCTCTCTCTCTCTTTCTCTCTCTCTCTCTCCCTCCCTCTCTCTCCTCCCCTCCTTCTCTCTCCTCCCCTCCCTCTCTCTCCTCCCCTCCCTCTCTCACCTTCCTTCTCTTTCCCTCTCTCCCCCTCTCTCTCTCTTTCTCTCTCTCTCCTCTGCTCTTTTCTTCCCCTTTTCTCAATATATATGTTTCCCTTTCTTTCTCTCTCCTTATCAGCATGTTTATACCCTTTATAGGTACATGTATATATACATTATTCAATCAAATATCCAGCGACATAAAAGCGTATTAAGTGACATATAGCAGCAACTCCATTTTGAGCAAAATTGTATTAGTTCTAATAATCACAATGGTATTAAATGCTTCTCATAAAGAAACCAAATCGTCCTTTAAAATTGCATTTTCATATGATGAGCAAATGTGGATCAAAATCTTTGAATAAATTTTTCTCAAAGCTGTCAAATTGGTGTCTCCTCTTTATGTCACTGACCCTTTGATATTGTGTTTTCATACAAGAAATTCCATGTGCTGCTATGAGGTTTATAAATAATTTTTTTGTGAAATTGGGGTTTACTTCACAGCATTTATTTCACACATTGATTGAGAATCTCTTTCTTCGGAGATGCCAACCGTTCTGGAATATACGTGAGGTGTATTTTCATATGAATTCAAGACTTTTATTACAAGTATATGGCTGAGAGCATGGTTATTGTTGTCTTTTTTTGTGTTTAACGTTTGTTCAACTTGGGCATTATTCACATTTCAATTTTTACCTCCTGTATATTCAGGAACGGTTGGAATCTCTGCTGATGACATAATTTGTATATAATTCTGTAGTACATTGGATTCCATTTGTAAAGAAAATACGGTTAGCAACAAATTTCTAGAGCATTAAACTTTCAATTTTGCAAGGAAACAATATTGGTAACAGTAAAATGCTCATGAAATATTAACATACATACATACGTACTTTAGCCCGCGAATTGGCTATTGGCTGATATGATGCAGTATGGACAGAAACAAAGCTAATTCTCGCAATCGACAATACCCGATATTTATATAATATTGGATGGCAATAAATGGAATACCAGGGAATATTGCACGAGTTAGGGCAATATTGCACGAATCGAAGATGAGTGCAATATTGGCCCTAACGAGTGCAATATTCCCGGTATTTCATGAAATGAAGCCATCCAATATAATTATTATTATCTTTACATATACCAGAAGGCTGGTCACTGCTTTGCGCAAGTGTAAAATTGAAGCCGTACAATATGGCTTTATATTGTACAGCTTAAAACTCTCATATAGATAATAATAAACGATATCTCACGATATCGTCGATATTGATCCGTTACAGTTGACTAGGGGACTTCCGGTTTGGGAAGCTAATACAGGTGCCATGGCTATCCTTTTGGATAATTGCCCATTTTTCTTCTTTTAGCACTATCAAAGGTACTGTATAAAAGAAACAAACCTTGGTGTAATGAAAGCTAATATCAGGAAATATTTAACATAAAGTGCAAAACAAACATGATTTTTTGATCTAGAACCTTTGCGAAAATGAAAACACATGCAAATATACGTAACCAGAAGAAGGTAAATCAACTTTATATGACGTCATTCTAGTTAAAACTGCATAGCGCCATCTGCGACTCTTTAGTTGAGTGTATTGTCGGTTGCGAGAATTGTGTCCCATCATGTCCCACAAAAGCCTAGATATACAACATATGTTTCAATTGGACACAGTGGGACAGTTTTAACTCTTTTTCTGTCCATACTGTACAAAAGTTTCATGTGTAACATTAATTGCTTCACTAAATTGTTCTGATCACTCCAAGCAAAAAAGAAAAGGTTGTATTCATGCCTGTTAACATTTAAGTAAAATATGGCAAACGAACACCAGGGACAAGATATAAACTCACTGTCTATTTACATCTGCATATCAATTGCTTTCAAATTTTGGTTATTTTTCATATATTGAAAGATTTACCCCATAGGAGGTTCAAGAGAGTTACATGGACACACAAGGAATTCCTATCCTCCTCATTCTATGAAAAAAAATTGAAAAATAGTCATACTTGGGACTTTCTTTTGTAATCATGAAGCTATATTGTGAATGATTGAATTAAATTGTTTACTTTGTCCTTATCTTTTTTTCCCTTCTGCTCACAGTAATTGTAGCATGCACCTGTACTGGTAAACCAAATATTGTATACTGTCTCTGTGATTCTAAGAGAAGTTTGACAATCTTGTTTCATTAATACTCGTGTAAAAATTTGAAGGTCGGAATTAAAAAAAGTGGTTTTAGTCCATGGCGTAACCCTTGTAAGAAACCCTTGCATGTAAATAATTTGAGTAATGCACTTGATTTAGCGCATACACATAACATGAGTCCGATCAACACGTCTATTTGGCAATTACTATATAGCAGAGAATTTTCGCTGGGGGGTTAATTATTAACCTTTTCAAGGTGAAATTGCCGACCGCGAATTTTAGACCCACAAAAATAATCCTTCAAAATTTGTACTAAAAGTGAACATACACAGTACATTTAGAAGTGGCACGATAGCGCTATCAATGAGTCAATCACGTGTACATTTGAGTTTCTCATTATAATCTCTAGATTATTCGGTCATTCTTTATCATTTTTCAGCATTTAAGATCATTATTTTGTAGCAGTAATCCCTTACTGTTTCCTGAAAAATCTTTGTTAGTTAGGTTCGGTAGATTATACTTTTCTTCATAGATTATATCCGCGAATTCAATATCCCACGAAAATGTTCATGGGCTTAACAACCACGAAAAGTTAACAACGCGAAATTATCCCGCTCTACAGCAGTCAAACGCATTCACGCGTAAATTTTCCCATGCCAGGGTTTTGTACCAGGTTTAGACCATGGACCAAAATAAATCACCTTTTGTGAATTCCGACCAAATTCGCCATAGAAATAACAACTTTGAAACAAAAAAACTTTGAGTCTTGAAGTCTCTGATTTTGTTTCCTGTTTTTTTTTCACAGAGAAATTAATCATCCTCTTCTGTCTTCCTCCCTCGAATATGTCTTTTTCCTTTTCCTGATTTCTTTTGAAAAATAGGCACATCATCTGCCTTCTTTGAACTACTACTCGTATTTTCCTTGGATTGCGTCAGTTCCTGTGATGCCTCTGATTGGACAATTTGAACTGTACTGTCATTTGATTGGTCAGTTTTAAGTGTACCATCATTTGATTGGTCAGAAACTCTAGCTGTGCTGTCTACCTCATCATCTAAATGACCCAAACTGATAGAGTCTAATTTTGTGCTGCTTCCGCTTCCCGATGCTTCGGACAATCTGACCTTTCGAACTTTCGGTTTTGACTGGCCAAACTGGAACTCCGGCATTGTGTGGACGTCGTTGGAGCTCAGTCTCTTCGTGCTGTCCTCATCTTGCGTAGACTTGACAGGTTTTTTGTATTGAACTTTACCGCAGTGAAGATCCGCATCCCACGCCTCTGGGCGTTGCTCCTCCGCTTTTCGTTTCCGTAGATCTCGGAGGAAGTCAAAAGCGGCTCGCTTGTTGGTCGATTCCCCCGAGAGGTCGGTGTCTTCCAGACTGTACTTGGTCCATCGGTCTGGATGTAGCTTATGATCAGGGGTTCTCCCCCATCCCTCCCTGTAGGATGACCAGCCACCCCTCCCTCTCCATCGTGGACGGTCCCATCCCTGCCTGCTACCATGCGCTCTCCGGGTTCCTCCACTGTCACTGCGGGGAGGGGCAGGCTTCTTGAAGTCCCTCTCTGGACTCCCCTTATCCTCATCCTCTTTGAATTCATCCAGTCCTCTCTCTTTCACCGTGTCATCATAGGTCTTTTCCAGACCGCCTAGAGAACCAAAGACATCGCTGGTTCGGTTTGCAAAACCCTGGAGAGGTCTCCCTTTTCCCGTGTTCAGACTGAACGATGATGTCATTGTGCTGTTTTTGCTTCCACAGCTGCCGGAAAACTGAGGAAAGGAAGACTGGAAAACATAAGTGAGGAAAAAACATATTAAAACATTAAACACTGCCAGAGATGGGGAACCATTTCCATCGGGTATCTATTTGTGAATATTATTTCAAATATGCACCATTTCGGAGTTAATAAACATGATGGATTGGAAATAATGGGTACTTAAAATTTTTTCCAAACATCTAGCAATAATAGATTATGTTCTGGTGCAAATTAATGAGGCCAGTTATTATTAACATTAGGTCTCAAATCAAGCACTGCCACTGGACTTTAACTTGGACATCGAAATAACAAAGCAGCAGGGTGCTACAAATACAAACCCACTTGCCCGCATGCCCGGGGCAACAAAATGAAGCTGTCGGGCAAGTAGATAAAATTGTCACTTGCCCAAAAGGGCAAGTAGCAGCTTCTTCTAGTTTTCATCTACATGTACAAATTGGCATAGGCCATCAATTTGAGGCAAAGGAATTTTTTGGGGGGCAAGTGATTTGAAAACTTGGTTGCCCGACAGGGCAACTGCCAGAACTGGTGAAAAAAATTCTTGTAGCACCCTGAGCAGTATTTTCAGCTTCATTCTCAGATGACCTTTATTTCTCAAAATTTCATTTGGCTTACTTGCAGAATAAAACGCAACCACGAGAGGGCCGTCACATTTTCGTATACGCGCCAGACAGTCACCTTACTTGCAGAATACAATGCAACCACGAGAGGGCCGTCACATTTTTGTATTCAGCCNCCACTACCATTGCCACTCATGACTCATCTACCATTGCCTAAGAATTCTACTAAATATTCATGTACTTTTAAACAAAACAAAAATCCTGGATGCAATTTCAGTACACACACTCACATCTTTGTGTACGTGTGGGACTGGGTCTTGATTTCGCTTCCAAAACCAAAGCTTTTTACTAGACTCAACTAATTACTTAGTTAAGTTTCAAACGCTAAACAAAATACATGGCAATCTTCAGGTTATTATGAACCTTAATGATCAATCATATAGATATAACAGTGAAAAATATACCTTGGAAATGTAGAACTACCTTCTTGGGTGACCCGTTGAATTGAGCTGGGCTGCGGTACTAATGGCAGCTGTTGAATTATGGCCCCTAAACGATTTTTTTTTTCTCCTCTTTTAAAAGTTACTCAATCTAAAAAGTTACTCCTCTTCTCGAAAAGGAGCTTGACCAACTTTTGTACCAAACATGCCAGCATGCAAAAATGTTATTCTTTTACTTTAGGCTTCGGCTTCAGGAGCATGCCGGGGCAATAATTCCGCTCACACTCCTGCCCACATTACAGCAAGGCTGGCAATTTTTTATATCTTCACAACACCGAGTTTTATAATATGCCATAAGTGGGTCAATTAATCTAATAGTTTTACACATCCCCAGTCCAACTGTTGGGGCAAGTTTCCCCATGAGGGAGACAAATCAATCTAGCGGTAGATCTTGTACCCCCCCCCCCCCCCTCCAAGAAAATGAACTTTTTCATCATCGTCATCTTCTTCTTTTTCTTCTTGTAAAGTAGGCCTACAGTCCACCATCTGGTGTATTGTCGTACTTAAAAAAAACACTGCTCCTCTCTTAATTAACGAAGCAGGATGCTCGATCTGCATCTCCTGCTTGAAGAGTTTAGCAGAGGTATAAGTACAGACCACCATTGGGTGTATTTATAGCAGCTATTGCATTTAACTATATATAATTTCATAATTTTTCTCACCGCCTTCCTTTCTATCCCCTCCCCTGCATCATTGACAATTACCATTTGAAGAGCTTTCTTTGACAATTACTCTCTATCTGCCCCCCCCCCCTTATATTTTTTTTTATTAGCTTAATTGTTATCCCCTATCAAATGTCCTGTTTGCATCATATATTTCTTATTGCAGCTGCTTCAAGTTTTCAAGTTTTTCAGGGCCAGGGACATGTATGCGTCCTATGGTTACAAACTTTTTTGTCTTTTTCATGTCCTTCCATCTTTTATTAAAATTTAAAAAAGAATCAGTTTTTATAAAAGCAAAATTATGCCATGGTCTCAAAATACGTGTTATATAATTATAGGATATAAGATCAACATCCTGAATTAACTTTTTATTATTTTTTTTTTACCAAACTATACTAAAGCATGTTTTGTTAGCAAGAAATACAACCAACTGATGTGTGACAATACTCCTTGGAGGTCTTGCACCCTATAGAAAGTAACATTTAGGGGGAAACCCGATGGGGGGGGGGGGCAAACCCAGGATTTTGAGACCCGGGCCCTCCCCCTGATAGTTAGCGCCCACGGGTGGCTGATCTCATCTTCACTTCAAATTTGGTGCCTCTCTAGGCGATTGTTTGGCGCCCTTTTTACCTAACATTCGGCACCTTCTAGTTATGACCCCGGGGGTAGGGAGGGGTACTAGCGCCCCCTACCCCCCCCCCCTCCATATATTGGGCGTGCATGGGATGGGGATTCAGGGGTGCTCAAGTGCATGCAATGATGATGCGGCGGGCATCTCCTCTGCATTTGCGAGGCATCCATTCAACGAGAGAGTTCTGTGGTCCCAGCGATCGCGTCTGGGTTAATTCATTATAAGTAAAGGGGTGCCTGTATTAATAATAGTCACATAACTATGATTCCCTTAACAATATACTCGCATATTATGCATAAAACACATAAAATATCTAATAAAATTCACTTTGATGTAAAAAAAGTCAATAATATTTCGATGTAGGAATATTCATGAAAATTCTCTTCTTCGTGTTTTCATTGACGTAATAAAATTCTACCTATTTTGTGATATTGAACGCGCCATTATCTGGAGGAAATGTAAATAGGATTTGTGCGATGGAGGACAGAGAGTAGATCATACAGAAATTGTGGAAAATCATCCCAAAATGTCTGCTCGTAAGTTGAAACTTGCTGTTTTTGTAAGAGTTATGATTGCCTTTACTCTTTTTATGATAATGTGTGAATTTATATACTTCGTAGTGAAGCTAATTTGCCAATTTTGTAGAAAACATGATTGATTAATTTCGGTGATACCGAGTGATTCGTGACTGCCTGTGTGACAGTGCACTGCCTCAGCACTGTCTTTGCACTGTCTTTTTGTGTGTTGTGACTCTGTGACTGTGTGAATGTGATTGAATTTTTCATTTTAATTCTTTATATTCGGGAGTTCCCTTTTGAGAATGTGAGAACCTAACTCATGAAATGTTTGCTGTAATAATCATTTGATGACTGAGTCCATTCTTTTTTCTTCTTTTTTCTGAGTATTGGTGTTTTCCTGCCAGAACTTGTTGCTGAGCAAGCGCAGCCGCAGGCCATAATTCAATACGTTCCTATGGTTGTTTATATCAGAGATAACTTATACTTATAGAGCATGATAGGATATTTTTCTGAAGTGTTATTTTTTTAAGTGTAAACAACTCAAGATTAGAAATTTTTCTTTGAATTTAAAAGGTTGCGAGGGTGGGCTGTATCACAATTTTTAAGCATTTCAAAATGCAAGTACATGTCCAGGACAAAGACAAGGGGGAGGTCTCGGCCATGCAACTTAACATTTTGCGCATCTGCCGAAAGGAGCTTACAAGCGAATGAAAGGTTACTTAAAATAGAATTTCAAATAGAATTTTGACTATTAAACAAAAGAAGAAATTGGTGTCCCCTCTCTGTGCACCTGCAAGCAGCTGAGTGACAAGCAAAATAAAGACGGGTCATCAGATCAAATTTAGTACCCTGTGACAGTGTGAGCATTTTTTTCATCCTTTTGAACTAAATTTTGGTGCTCCCTAACTCAGAATGGGTGGGGGAGGTTCAAGTCCTGGAATCACCCCCCCCCCCCCCCCTCTCGAGTTTGCATAAAGTATATTCAAGTGTCTAAGTAGTAACTGAAATGTTGTTTTTTATCTGTTGCAGCATACACGAGACTTCAAGAAAACAACTTCCACCATGGGATGAGGTTCCCCTATGCTTCATACCCTGGTGTCTATACTCAGGCGGTAAGTTACTGGCACTGGGACCTAAATTAACCCTAACTGTGCTGGGCTAATTTGTAAGTTTTCATAGCCGGGGGTTGGGGGGCCCTCCCAGGACCCCCCTTCAGTTCTTGGCCTTCGATCGCGCTAAATCACCGCAAAAATCATGTAAACTGCGATATTGCATCGTCAGATTTTTGAAAATATGCATTGTTGATTTTGAATGAATTAATTATGCTAATTTATGCATAAAAATACATTTTTGCTCTAAATCACTAAGTGGGTATGGTAGAAAGCTCATTTTCGGTATGTGAATTCCTTGTATCATTCCTCACAATTGTACTTCAAAAAAATTCTGCCGACAAATTCAATTTCCAATGTTTTTTTATTGTCTTTTTTAAATTTCTTATATGCTTAATTGTTTTTTCAACCTCTTATTTTTCATTGGTTTTTTTAATCCTTGATACGCCAGTGATATTTATCAGAAATGTCTTTTTCATTCTTTGTTCAGGTTCGGCCAGTGGTGTCCAACATATCTGTTGTAGGAGTGCAGTACAATAGGCCGCCGTCTCGAGACTACCTCGGTCTTGCGATCTTTGTCTTGGTCTTCTTCCCACCCATTGGAATCTGTGCTCTTCTCAAGTCAAGACAGGTACAATCCCATTTATGACACTGCCAATCTAAAAGTAAGCGCACACCATGGGGGGAGGGGTCGTTTTGGGGCAGAGCTAGGGGGCACCAAACTTGCTGAAAGGGACTCGAAATTAGAGGTGATGACACTTTTGGGGGGGGATGCTTATCTGCAAAAATTGCTGAAAGGGGCGACACATTTTCATTAAGGGGGGGGGGGGGGGACACTAAATTTCTAATTTGTCAAGCTCCTGGGTCTCCAAATCCTTGGTTAGCACATGAAAAGTGCAATTCTGGGGATGGGGGGGGGGGAGGAGAAACAGCGGTGGCTAAATTTCAAATTGGTCGAGCTCCCAGATCCTGGGTACGCGCAATTTTAAGAAAACTGAACAGATGTCAAATTCTGAAAGCATCTCTGGTGTAGGAGTGCAGTACAACAGGCTGCCGTCGCGAGACTACCTAGTAGGTCTCGTGATCTTTGTCTTGGTCTTCTTCCCACCCATTGGAATCTGCGCTCTCCTCAACTCAAGACAGGTATGAACCCATTTATGACACTGCTAATCTAAAAGTAAGCGCACGCCCATGGGGGGAGGGGGCTTCCACTTTGGGGGCACAAGCCCCCTGGGTTAGAGCGGGAGAGCACCTAACTTTAGGTAAAAAGGCTGCCAAATTGCTGGCTCAAAATTGTAACTAGTTAATCACCTTGTTTTCTGCTTGTCTGCCCCGTTAACCCCGGGAGCCGTAAAAATTGCTGAAAGGAGCATCAAATTTCCTCAAAGGTGGGGGAAGCAAAATTTCTATTTTTTCAATGAAGAAAAATTGTACTTAAACTTATGCTCCCTATTTTTATCGTGCTTTATTTGCAATATCCTACTTTCCATTCTGAACTTTATCTTTAAGTTTAGATATTTTGTTCCTCTGTTTTATTCGTTGGTGATCGTGCCTCGGTCGGGGACATTATCGGGGCTCAGCGTCCGTCTGATACGACAAGACGTCTCTGTGAAGAAAAATTTGTACCCATATTAATATTCCCTATTTTCATCATGCTTTATTTATAATATCATATTTTCCATTCTGAAATTCATCTTTGGATATTTTGTTCCTCTTTTTTTTTTCATTTATACAAAGACATCTTTAGGGCTCAGGATTTGTCTGATACAACAAGAGCTCTCTGTGAAAAAAAAAAATTGTACTCCTATCAAATAATATTTTCTGTTCTGAAATTCATATCTTATTTTTTTTTGTTTTGAAATTTATATTGTTTTTTTTATCTTATTTATCTTTGTTCTTTGTTCAGAAATTTATCTGAAAATGTTTTGTTCTATTTCATTCATAGGTGCGTGATCGTGCATCGGTTGGTGACATCATCGGGGCTCAGCGTGCGTCCAGTACGACAAGACGTCTCTGCTACGTGGGCCTCGCGATCGGTTTCTTTCTCTGGATTGCGCTTCTGACCGGCGCAATGATCACGTTCTCGCAAGCGGAAAAGATCGCATTCCAACCCATACCACATGATCTCCCCGAGGCTCCGCGGCACTTCAATTTTACCCTCATTACGCACCCTCGATAAGTACTGCCCTCTCAGGTGACCTGATACAGGGGTATCATTAATTTTTTTGAAGGGTTAATTTGTAATTCAAGGTTTAGATGAACGTCACTTTTATAGATTCTAGTTCTTTATGAGGACATTCCTTATACTAAGAGAGAAATGATATCGTCCTTGGGCTGATAAAACCTGGTATCCCCCCAAAATTAGAAATTTTCAGGAGAGCCCGAAAACTTGTCTGCCTTCACACTATAGTGAACAGGGGGGTGTTTCATCAAGATTTGTCGCAGAGACAATTAGCGCTGACAAATTCCTTGATTGTGATTGGATGAAAAGCACTATCATTGACAGTTGCTATGGGAACTGTCGTAAAATAAATGGCTCCTTGTCGCTGCGACAAATCTTGATGAAACACCCCCCAGGACAAAGGGCTATGTAGTGTGCCACAGACACTCTGTTTTTTTTCAATTGAAGCCTCAAACATAGTGCATCATTCATGGTATAAGGTTATTAAAAAATCAATTTTCACAAAAAAAAGTGAGATATGTTTTATCAGCCCATCAACGAGTGAGAATTTAGTTATCAATTTGCACAACCTATGCGATCTTCCAGCCATTATGAATATTGAAGGAAGATTATTAATCATTCCAAATCGTGTTTTTTATTTCTTTCAGATCTCCTAACGGTTATGAATTTTGTTGGCAAGAAAATTTGTTATGATTATTCTAAGATCATGTTTTTATCTATTCTAATGCTTTCAATGATACATCTTATGGTATTATTGTAGTGTTGTCATAGTGTAATGGCTCTCACTCTCGCCTTTCAACAAGAGAGTTGCAGTTTTAGCCCCATCGAAGGAATTTAACGCAATAGGTTGGGGTTGAACTGTAACTCTCTTGTTGAAAGGTGAGACAGAACAACTACACACAGTAAAGTTTGATCCAGTGCGGTGTTTCCCCAAATCGTTCTTAAAGTTGTGCATGATTTTAAGAAAGAATGGAGTACGTTAACAAGTGTAACACGCTTAAAGCCCAAGTACAGTTTTGGCAAAAGCGAATATTTTTATTGCCAAAATTTGTCTTCAAATCTATATAAAATGAAACATGATATCATGAACATGCTGTACAATAGATTGTGCAAAAAATTTACAAGTCTTGGAAAAGTTATAACATAAAATGTGCAAAATACTAATTCAATATTTTCTTTCTTGATGAAGGACAACTTCTCATGCACAGAATTGGATGAAAATTTCAGAATTTATTCTTTATGTATTCCTTATCATGCTTTAATCATATCTTTGAAATAAGTTTGTGTGTGCCCGATAAGAAGCAAAATATTGTTACAACCAAGAGAGGGCGCTAAATATACGATTTAATGGTCAAATTCAAATTTTCAAAAGAATTAGCCCCTAGAAAAATGTGCTATGGTCTTAAAATGTGTATAAAAATTACATGTCATGGTAAATATCCCCAAAATTCATTTTTCTTAATCTTTACCAAAACTATACTTGGGCTTTGATATTCTCTATCATTCAGCACAAGAACTGGTACCAGTCTTGTGTTAAGTCGTTCTTTAAGTCTTTTATAACTTGGGTAAACATCACCCAGGATTTGAAATAGAGGGGGTACAGGGTACACTTGTTTTTCTTTAACTATTTACAATTTCTAGACTTTCTGAAATATTTTCTATCTCAATCAGCTGAATAAGGTGATCGAGATCAAACTGTAATAGAAAATGGGCATCTTGATATTTATAGTGTTTATCTTGCCAAAGACTTATGTAGGTTATAGATGTAGAATTAACAAAACCTTGAAATATCTTTCTTGAAACTTGTGTCCTTTTTTTGCCATTAAATTCCACCAATGAGTGAGCTTCATGCAACATGAAATTGAAAATAGAAAAGATTTAGCGAGTGATAAGTCACACCATTTTTTATGTAAAAAGTTACAAAATATTTTAATGAATGGATTTCCATCTGAAAATTCTAGCAATCTGATTTATGTAAACGTATTTGATACAGGGTGTTAAAAGAGTTGTTTTCATGATTTGCCCTGTTGGGTAGCTAAATTATTTTAATAATTTGACCAAACGAAAGTCTCTCTTGCCCAAAACTGATGACCGACTCTTCTTGGATGTAAATTTATATAGGAATACGAGTCTAAGGGGGTGTTGCTCAAAAGTTGCAATTGATCGCAATTTGCAGTTGATCGGAATGCGCCAATCAAAACCATGGTTTCATGCGCGTCTTCTTAAATGTGCATACCGTGCGCGAATGGATATGCACGTTACAATGTGCAAAGTTGCAGTTGATTTGTGTTTGATTTTGAACAACACCCTCTAACACTGTTCATTGACTGATTTGGCAGGTGTAATTTCATTTACTTGCCCGACAGCTACATGTAAATGTGTTTGTCCCAAGCATCCATCTGAACATCTGGTTGCCCCGAGCACGGATCTACTGAAGCTTAGAAGTGCCCCCAGAAGCCGAGATAATTGTGGATGTGAAGACAAGAAAAAGAGTCAAGAAGACAAAAAGACAAGATCGTGGATCTTGGCAAATCGACTTCTGTAAGATAAAAAGACAAGAAGACAACATCCTGAGAAGTCAAAAAGACAAGAAAAATAGTCAAGAAGACAAGAATACAAGATCTTAGTTCTCATCAAGTCGACTTCTGTGGGACAAGAAGACAAGATCTTGGATCCAGAATCCTATCTTCTTGCCTTCTTATCCTACATAAGTTGACTTGATGAGATGCAAGAGTATCTTCTTGTCTTCTCCTCCAGTACAGAAGTCAACTTGACGAGATCCAGGATCTTGTCTTTTTGTCTTCTCGACTCACAGAAGTCGACTCACGAGATGAAGGTTCTTGTTTTCTTGTCTTCTTGACTCTTTTTTCTTGTCTTTTCGTCTTCTCAGTACCTTGTCTTCTTGTCTTATTGTACTACAGAAGTCGATTTACCGATGTCCAAGATCTTGTCTTTTTGTCTTCTTGACTCTTTTTCTGACTCTTTTTCTCGTCTTCTCGTTTCGACATCTCGTCTTCACGTCCTAAATTATCTCGGCTTCTGGGGGCACTTCTAAGCTTCCGTACGGACCCCACGGAAGACCATCTCCACTTGATGGGCAAGCTGAATGTGGGCAGTCCACTGTATTTTTAAATCATAAATGTTTTTAATGTGGAAATAAATTCAATTAATCAATCATGCTGGCAATTAGGTTTGTAGTGTCCTGTCAATGGATCAAAATCATATTCACACAGATGCAGCCCTGGAATTTAGTTTCTGGGCAATTCCACGGTAACGGAATTACAAATCACAGATTTTTGGCTCTTATTTCATTCCTTTGTGCTATACTTGTACGATCTTATTCAGTTTGAATACTTTTATATGGCTCAGAGGTACTAATGCCATCACCTGAAACACAAAATCTGTAAGATTTCGTTTTTGTTTGGAGACCAGCGAGGTATTGTGATTCGGTAACGGAATTACGAGAGAGTAATTCCGTTACTGACTCATAATATATCGCTGGTCTCCAAGCAAATAAGAAATCTGACAGATTTTGTGTTTCAGTTGATGGCATTAGTACCTTTTCACCATAAGAAAGGATGTTTCATGTTTACTTCTTCTGTTTGGTCTTTAGACTTCACAAAACAGTGGTAACGGAATTACATTTTGGATCGTTTTCTCATGTGGAATTGCCCTTCTGCATCAACTTGATTTATCATAATTTATTATCATGATTTATCGTTCAGCATTATTGTTTTGCCAAACGACCCAAACAAAAAAAGCATAAATTGTAAATACATTAATGCTGCTAGAGAAAAAATGTATAGATTGAGAATTAAAGTTGTTTTATATCAACTCAAAAGTAATTCACAAGCTTAGGTCTGATAAATTTTTAGACTGCTGCTTTTGTCATATATGTGCAATGATTGTATATCATGTTTTTTTTAAAGCTAAGACTAAGAACATGTATTTCTTTCTTTAAGTTTCTTTTTGAAGGTGCATACAAATGATGTGAAGTATTATTTCTGTCAACTGTGTTGTTAAAAGTGGTTATCAGCCTGTAATTATTTAGTTACCTTGAATATACTGTATATAGTTGTGTCTTGTGAAATATACATTGTGCGCTATGTATGTGATCATATTTACATTAATGTTTCAAGTGAAATCGTGTTTGTAATCATATTTTAGATCAAACAGCTCAGCAAAACTGTAATTAGTCCAAATGCATCAGAAATTCTCAGAATTTCCTTCAACAAGAAGGAGCTAGTTTAGGTTAAATGCTCCATACCAAATTTTTATCTTGCATTTTACAAACAAGCAAAGAACTAAAGACTTGTATTATGAAAAATTAGAAAAATATGATATTTTTCATCTTCATTCATACACAACTTGTGTCAAAATTCTTTCCTGAACACTGATGTATTGCATTTTATAAAATTAACTTTATTTTTGCAGTTGTACCATTGGTTGTATGTAAATTTCAGGGAGCCTATTACTTTTCTTAGAGCATGGCAATGACCACAAAAATGTTTGGATGTCAATTTTCAACAACATAAAATTTTAACAGCTCAAAGTATTCAACAAGAACTAAATTCATGTGTATATTATATGTGGATTATGGACAACATTTGTTTTCTCATCACTGCCTCAAAATTTGTAATTCATTTCAGTATCAAATAAGTTGATATTGATATATTTAAGATTTTTCTTTTCACAAGAATGGAGTATCCTGCTTGCCTTTGCTTTTTTTGTATTCTTGATTTTTTTATGACAATTTTAAGACAATTTTCATAGTCTCAAGTCCTCATGGCTTTTCTCTTTTAATTGTGATGTCATGTAGGCCAGTTTGTTTTGGTCACTACTTCTAAACATTTTTAGCTGAGCAATCAGCCTGAGACCCATTGCATTAAAGGTAGAAAACTACATTTGCTCACATTACGGTTATGCTTACAACTTGTTGTGTACCTCGGATATGCCAAAATAATAATCTTTATGAAGTATTTTGGTCGAATGTAGTCCAGAATATTTAATTCAAATAAAAATCTATTCTATCATAATTCATCTTGAAACCAACGGTATCGCGATACTCCTAGCGTATTCCGGTACCATACACACACACACAAAACGTAAGAGCACATACAGTGCGCACTTCAATACACTGCCACACTATGCGGAATACGCACTGAGAGAGACTTTTAGAATAGCTATAAATTCGCTTATCATGATCAATCTTTGTGCTTAATTGATTGGTGATAAGTTCTAACATTTAATACTCTTCAACATAACACAACAATCTTGGAAAGTCAAATTTTAGGTGATAAGTTCTAACATTTAGTACTCTTCAACATAACACAACAATCTTGGAAAGTCAAATTTTAGGCTGCAAAAGAAGTACTCTACCTTTAAACCTTTTGCCAAATAAATCTCTGGCAAGAGCAATTTTGCCACAGCTTTTTACGGAGGGAAAAAACTCTGTTTTCTATGTCAGAATATTTTATGCAATGGGGCCTTGGTTGCCCTTTAAAGAGATTCATATTCATGCACTTCCCAGGGAGTCCAGTTTTTTTTAATGGATTATTTTGTTATGTCTGGGAAGGATCTGGCATTTTTAATAGGATGCCAAGCATAACAGGGTTTCCAGATTTTGTTTCAAGTAAACTGGATGTCACATGAAAAAATTATTGTGTACTCAACTACTTTTATGCCACAAAAAATCAAAGTTGCATTTTCCATGGAGGCATGATGTCAGCAACTCATATAATTTGTCATGTCTGGAGCCTGTAATGTAATAGATGCGATTAAACTTACAATAAATATTAATTGCAAGTCTATGGCAAAACGTGTACCATGAAGATACAATTAATTGCAAAATTAATCCAAACTTATTATATTACAAGCCCCTGACCTTGTAAAATGTTCATTTTATTCCTATATACCTAGTTGATATAATTTAACGCTGCCATATATGTTTTTCATTGCCAGAATTGATGTACCAATCTTTTTTTTTTACCTTGAGAGATTAAAATGTTGCCATGTTATGTGTTGCCAGATTGTAATTGTTATGTTTTAGGAGATACAGTATTTTCATATTTATTGCGATAGAGCAAAAAAATCAATGTGTAGTAATTCTTGTTTGGATTTGTTTTTGTTTTTTGTATTTGTGTCGTTTAAGACAGTGGATTTGGGTTATAAGAACGATGAAGCTCGAACAAGAAAGGGAGAGGAAAGATAGGGTAGCGGGTGAGGGAGAGAGATAGAGGAGGGGTAGAGAGAGAGATAGGGGCAGGATGGAGAGAGAGAGAGACATAGATAGGGGTGGGGTGGAGAGACATAGGGGAGGGTTGGAGAGAGATAGGAAGGAGTACAGAGAGAAAGGGGTGTGTTGGCCAATTAGAGAGAGAGACAGAGGTAGGGTGGAGAGAGAGAGAGAGAGAGAGACGGGTGGGCTGAGAGAGAGAGAGAGATAGATATAGGGGTGGGTTGGGGAGCGAGGGGAAGGGTGGGGAGAGTGCACAGGAGCAGCTAGGGTGGAGAGAGGGAGAAAGATAGGAGAGGGGTGAAGAAAGATAGGGTGTGGTGGAGAGAGAGGTAGGGGAGGGGTGAGAGAAATAGGGGCAGGATGTAGAGATTTGGAGAGGGGGACATGGGGCAGGGTGGAGAGAGGGAGATAGGGGTTGGTGGAAAGAGCTAGGGAGAGATATAGTGGAGGTGTGGAGAGAGAGATAGGGGAAGGATATAGATATAAGGGTGGGTGGATAGAGAGAGTGGTGGTGGGGTGGAGAGAGAGAGAGTGGTGGGGTGGGGAGAGAGATATAGAAACTTGTAGGGGCTGGAGATGTGGAGAGAGATTTAGGAGACGGTGGAGAGAGAGATAGGGGCGGGGTGGAGAGAAATAGGAGGGTGGGGTGAGATCGAGATAATGGAGGGTGAAGAAAAGTATGTTTATACTAGTATATTGGTAATAGGGACATAATTGGGGAGATTAAAGGGAGAGCAAACGAGAGAGAGAGAGAGTTTTTATATATTTGGGGGGGGGGGGGGGGCAAGAAAGAGATAGAATTTGGGAGGCAAGCTAGATAAGCTAGGCGCGCGGGAGAAAAAATGAGAACAATAATGAGATGCACAGAGGAAATATATAGCAAGAGATCGAGGAGGGACAAAGAATGACAGGGGAGTGAGGGATGGAGAGAAAGTGAAGGGGAGAGAGGGTGAGGCAAGAGACAGAGGCAGGAAAGAGGTAGGATATTGGAAGCTTGCATGGGTGAAAGGGGATATGGAGGAATTAGGTGGTGGAAAAAAATAGACTCGGAGGGCATAGGAGAGCGGCCTGCATGGCTATAGAGAGGAAAGAAATATCCAAGACCATGTTAGCATATGTGGCTGTTTGAGGGGGGG